>JAHBCN010012481.1:0-26621 GCA_019359885.1 Listronotus oregonensis
GCGCTTGTTTTGAAATCAGGATTACACGGTGGCTTAGGAAATTAAATACTAGAGTGGAGGGTACTATCGTCAGCAAAACTATGAATGGGATTAATTATGGAAGAGAGAAGATCGTTAATGTGTAGAAGAAACAGCGTGGGTGCCAGCCTGAGCCCTGGGGCACCCAGCATTAATTTGGTAGAAGCTGGAGGAATGACCATCTACACTAACTGATATATATTAGAAAGAAAACTGGAAAGCCAAGAGCAAAGCTTCGGTGGAAGACCGTAAGAAGGAAGTTTGTTAAGAAGCCCATCATGCCAGACCTGATCGAAAGCTTTGGATATGTCAAGAGCAACGATCTGGGATTCACCAAGAAACTCAAGGGACTTGTTCCAGTTGTGTGAGACAAAGGAAAGAAGATCAGCTGTGGATCTACTGTGACGGAATCCATATTGTCTATCATGTAAGATCTTATGTTTTTATATGATATTTTAAGATTTGGGAATTAATGAATTTTTCCATTACTTTGCAAACAACTGAAAGAAGAGATATAGGTCTATAGTTGGAAGAGAGACTTTTGGATCCTTTTTTGGGGACAGGTTGCACACGTGCAGCTTTCCAACTCTCCGGAAAAATGCCCGTGTCGTAAGAGATTCGAAAGAGGCGAGTTAAGATGGGTGCAAGCTCGGGAGCACATTTTTAAGACGATTGCTAGTATGCCATCCAGCCCAGACGATTTGTTAGTATTAAGAGAAAAAAAATATGTTTGATCTGTTTAACTTTAAAAATTATATCGGACATTTTATGAGAAACAAGAACAACTGTTGGAAGGGGAAGATTAGTAGGAGGATCAAGCGTAGAATTGGCAGCAAATTGTTTGGCAAATAGTTCGGCTTTTCCTTTGGAGGTAGAGACAATTCCATCTTCAGAGATTAGGGGTGGAAAAGAATTTGTGCAAAAGTTCTGACTAATATTTTTGGCAAAGGACCAGAAAGCTTTACTGCCATTTGAGCAAGAGAGAACTTTATCTTTTATTCGATTGTTAAAATGGTCTTTTGCTTCTGAGATATAGTCTGATTATACTGATTTCTCGCTTCGATGCTAGCCTGTCGATTTTCGGGACTGGGGTTTTGAAGAAACTTTTTGTGGGCTTGAATTTTTAAAAGTCTGGCTTTGTCACAGGATTTAGAAAACCACGGTTTGTGACTTGAAGTTATGGGGCGCTTTTTAGTGTGGGGAATATAGGTATCAATGCCTAGTTGAATTGTTTCGGTAATTTGTTTACAGATTTCGGAAGGATCAAAAGTAGAAAAGCAGGTAGGATACCAAGGCTAGCTGGCAAAGAAATCTCTCAGACCATCCCAGTCGGCCGAATTGTAGTGCCAGACGGTTCGTGGCGGCATGCTTTCAGTTGCCTCAAAATGAGTGGAGTAAGATACGGTGACCAAACCATGGTCAGAGCGACCAAGGGAGCAGTTACTGATGCTTGATAGAGTTCGGGGTGGAAGTAAGAAAGATATCTAGGGGTTAGAATTATGGGTGGGAACCCTAGGAAAGTAGGTAGGTTCCATAATTAGATTGGTGGCGAGTTGCTGATTGCGAAATTTTCTGCTGCTCTGCCTTGTGTATCAGTTTTTGTCACATCCACTATCTTTGTTGTTGTTTTGTCTCCGGCCTATAGTGGTGAATCCAAGTGTCATTGACAGTAACAAATCGGCGAAGAAATTCAGTTGGGGAACGCTTAAACAGTGTCAAACACTCTCCCGAGATGGTCTTGCGAATGAGTTTTTTTCTGTAGTAAGCAATCGCAGCACCCATCGAGCGGATAGTTTTCTCATCTCTAAAACTTCACAAAATATGGTTAGTTCGCTCTTTTGTTAAGCCCGTCTCAGCTATCTCATTCAACTTCAGCCGGCAATCATGCAAAACGATTGTATGAACTTTCTGCATAATTTCTTTAGAAGGTACTGGTTTTGGCCTGCCAGAACGCGGGCCATCTGTAGTGCTCGTGCGACCATGTTTAAAGTCTGTAACCCAAGTTTTAATGGAAGAAAATGAAGGTGCTGACTCACCTAAAGTAGCATCTAATTTTGCCTTAATTTCTGTAAGCGGTACCTTTAATATAAAAATATATTACTAGCCCTGAAAAGACCACGCATTACTTCGGGACCTGAACTAGAATGTCATCAAGCCCTTACTAACATCTCTCTAAAGAATGTGGTCAACCTAGCCTGGATCAAGGAACATGACATATCTAAAGGTAATCATACCGCTGACTCGCTCGCCAGGGCGGCTGCGGGACAGACTGGTTGGTCCCGTCCCCACCAATGGATTTACAACAACAGCGATTAAAGACATCATTAAAGAATACCCCCATCGACAGTTTAAAGGAAAATGGGATGATACTACGAACTGCAACTTCGCAAAAATAATGCTGAGCTATCCATACAAGTCAATAGCGAAAAAAAACCTTATGATGTCCAGAAGGAACACACTAGCGGGTGTTCTAACTGGCCACTGCGGGCTACGAGGATACCTATTTAAAATGGATCTAACGGACACAGGACTATATAGAGGCTGTGAACAAGAAAATGAGACCGTGGAACACATTCTTTGCGATTGTCCCGCCCTCACATTCGAACGGAACTCCATGCTGGGCACGAACTGGCCATCACTGGCCGAAATTAGGGAGATTCCACATAAAGACGTCGTTAACTATTTCACACTATTTGGACGACGCAGTAAATCTCCCGCCTATAAGAGGAAGCACAAAGGTTAATAAGTTATAACTATCAAATATAAACCACGTGATGCGCTCTCTCCAAACCTTGAAGATAAACTACCAAAACATAGGGCTATTTTAATATGCGGTCATATGACAGCAACTCGCGCTTTCTATGGATTAGAACGGAACCTTTTCATCCCATCCCTCCTATACATACTGGTTTCTGTTGTTGCTTAACAGTTTCTATGTAAATAAAGGCGTCAGTTTTCTTATACGTCTTTGGTCGTAACATTTATCATTATTGTCAGAAAACAACTTTAAAGCAGTCCAGATGTTGGGTGATCTAAAGCAAAATAATTATGTTATATAGTTTTTACTATAACCGCTCAAAACAATGCTAAATTTTCGGTAATACATACGGACGCTCGCTTACTCAGCGGGCGTCCATCGAAAAATACGTTTTTCACAGGCTGCTATATAAACGAACACTATTGCCAAAGCTATAACAATGATAACAGTAATGACTCTTGTAATATTGATGTTTTTTTGCTGTATAATAATAAAATTTTAATTATGTAAATTTTTACTTTGAATGTATGTGTGTTTGTACGAGGTTTGTCCAGTTAAATAATGACTTTATTTTCAATTATTTAGGTGTTATAGTATGGTCTCCTTTAAAGTACTCTCCCTGAGATAAGATGCACTTCTGCCAATGCCCTTTCCACTGTTAATAACATTGCTGAAAGTCTTCAGTTGTGATGCTGTTCAGTTGCCGTGTCGTTTCTGCCTTGATGGCTTCCATATCTCCCAAGTGCCGCCACCGGAGCAGCATTTTGCATTTCGGGAACAGAAAGAAGTCACAAGGGGCTAAATCGGGTAAATAAGGCTGGTGGTCTGTCACAGTGATTGAGCTTCGGGCCAAAAATTCACGCACAACGGGCGCATTGTCACAATTTCCTCATTTCAAGTTTTAGTATAAGAATTTCGTGAACGATTGTTTTGAGGATTAACAGCTATTATTCTGACTGTCAATCTACGGTTTTTAGGAACACAAGCCCGAATTCCTTTAACATTTTCATCAGAACTCGATGTCGACGGGCGTCCTGGGCGAGGGTCGCCTTTCACGTCTTCTCGGCCTTCCCGAAACCTTTTTTACCACTTGTTCACGGTTGGTTCCTTCAGAGAATTGTCTCCGAAAACTTATTTCAAACACTCAAAAATCTCACGGCCATTCTTGCCTAGCTTTGCAAGAAACTTGATGTTAATGCACTGTTAGTCAATCAGAGAAAGCTCCATGCCGACGGCAGGTGAAAAAGGGTAACTTTCAACAAGCAGCCGCACACTCCTACTTAGACGCAGAGCGCTCTGACTCGAACTAAGCGTTAACGAGACATGTTTCCCCCCCCACTTATTTAAACGTATTTCCCGGACAAACCTCGTATATCTGTCTGTTTAAAATTAAACACGAAGCTTACGAATTTGACAAAAAATTAATTACAAAAAGAATAAACACTTCATTAAAGGCAAGTTCAGTGAATATAAGTAAAAAGGCATTGACAAATATTTCTAGACGTTTTAATAAACGCACCTGAAAAACGTCAGCAGGAATACACATTTTAATCTCTTATTATTACCACTATAGAGCAAACATAATGCAAAAACAATAACTCGATATGCAAGACATCAAATAAGAATTAAAGTTATTTAAGTATAGAAAACAAATCATTAATGTGTTGTTAAATTGTAGAAAAGAATAAGTCGGATCGTTCGATTTCTCAATAATGAATGAATATTAATTTTTTGTTTTATAATTCCAACATTTCTTGTTATGTGTGGATGTTATAAAATAAAAAATATAATTTGAAAAATTCTAAATTAAATTTAACGTCGTGTATCCCGTCAACTATAAATATATTTAATTAAATTTTAATTCTCCAAAGTAAAAATTTGCGGAATTCAAATTTGATTACTATGCAGCAAAAAAATATTACAACGAATTTGGTGTATTTTCCACAGAAATAATCCTAATTACTCTTTCCATTGTTATAGCTTTGGCAACAGCGTTCGTTTATATAGCAGCGTGTGTACGTACTTTCCCTCGATGGACGCCCGCTCGAGTTAGCGAGCGTCCAAACCTATTACCAAAAATTTGGCATTGTTTTGTGCGTCTATAATAAAAACTATAACTATCTTTGCTTCATCTTAATCCAGTAACCATCTAAGTCAATCGACGCGCTATTACGCTATAACAAGAACGGTTTCACGGGTAAAAACTAACAGCTGTTTGGCTAGGCGAAAGTAATATAGCTTTTTAGACTTTGCAAAGCATGTAGCAATACAATAGCGCTGTCTCGAAGACCTCTGCTGCGTTTTTCTAGCGCCATTCCACAAGCGCAGCTGGAAGATGTTCTACTGCACGCTGAGGGATCTCGTGCTCTATTTGCACAAGGACGAAAACGGCTTCCGTAAGAATCAGATGGGCGGAGATAATCTGCACAACGCCATCAGGATACATCACGCGTTGGCCACCAAGGCCAGGATTACACGAAGAAGCAGTACGTGTTTCGATTGCAGACGGCAGATCAGGCGGAATATCTCTTTCAGACAAGGTAAGTTTTATTAATTTGCGATTAATGGTCTATTTACACACAAGGCGTATGCTGGCCCACCGGGATACCGGAAGTTTCCCGTGGGCCCTTAAGGTTGCTTCAAAGAGTCCTTCTAGGCCTTAAAGCCTACGACACAGGTAAATGCAAAAAAAACAATAAATTAGAAGTAATAATGAGCCCCGTCACTGTTAAACTGGACCACACTTGACTTGACAATACCCACGAGACATGAAATTGTCCGAGACGACGAATAATTGAATAATAATGTCAACTTGGTTTATTTCTAGAAGATTAGCTTTTGTTTCATAGCCTACTGTGGTTTAAAGTAATAAAGTTAGGTTATTAGAACAATATTTGTTACTACGTCTTTAATAAAAAATATAGATGTCGTAAGTAGTAGAGTAGAAAAATTTTAGCGAAAAAATTCTTTAATAAAAGTTTTCCTTGTTCTGTTGAAAGTAAAGAACGTCTAATTTTATTAAAAGTAAACATCGAAGTGTGTGTGGCTATTTCATCACTAAATTTATCAATAAAATGTAATAAGCATGAGTTATATTAAAGAACCCGTTAAAAAAACAAATTTGAAGAAGTTCTGCAGTATTGGTCATCTGAACTGTCTATCGTACTGCATTTTTTTTTTGAATAAAATATATAAAATAATTTTAAACAAATTTTTAAAAGGTAACCATTTAACATATTTACTTGTGCACAGCATAACTAACAGGCAGCGCCTTTAATATTTTTAAGCACAAAACACGAAAGAAACGATTACAATTTAAATAAAGGAAACAGATCATATCCAAGCAAAATGACGGCTGAAACTGCGCGAGGAAAATGACCGTACTTTCCCGCCAATTCATGAAATCGTGCTGCTCTTTGTTAGTTATGCTGTGATACCGAAATGTTGTGGTTACATAGCAAAAATTTGTTATTTATTAGAGGGCCAAACCTATGTTTTAATATTCTGTGCAAGGTAACTATTATTTTATATGCTTAATTAATATTTAAAACAAAATTCCGAACTAAATTATTTATTGTCACCTAGTTGTCTTGAAATATGCTACCTTATGAAGTTTTTTCATTTGCGCTTTTTGATAAATATAACCCATTTTTAAATCAATTGCTAATTTTAACAACGCGATCGTGACTTGGCCGTATGTCTGACAGAGATACCCTATAAAAGTATCGAAAATGGGAGACCTTGTACGTATTATCTAGTAGGCTTAATAAGAATGTTGAAGAGTTTTCCTAATTGTCAATATTGTTCGGCGATGCCTTATGGGCCCTTCTTCTTCTTCTTTCCTGGGAGCGGTCCTGATTAACTACCGGAGGCAGCGTAGCCTCATGGGCCTTTTGTGCCTAATCTGCCATTATCTTTTATATCAATCCTCCCATTAGTCTTGTTCCTTCTACAAGTCTGTATAACCCAGAGACTGGTTGGTTGATATATTCCTGTGGGCTCATTTCCGGTTGCCCAAATAGTGCCTGTCTTTTGTGATTCAATGCTTTACATTCGCACAGGATATGGTAGGCTGTTTCTTCCCCCTCGTCGCACATTCTGCAACTTGTATGAGCCTATCTTGTGTAGGTGTCCTCTTAGGTTATCATGCCCTGTTAGCAACCCTACTGTTATGCGAAGGCTTTTCCTACTTTGTCTAAGTAGTTCTTAGTTCGTTCCTTTGAATGGTTTTGAGAGTTACAAGAGAGTTACTCTGTTGCGTTCTTCCAGGACTTCCAATTCTTTTTGGCATTCCCATATCCGCTTTGACGTTACCTTGGGGTTTAATAGTGCCCCCAGTGTCGCTTGGCTGTCTGTTATTATGCAGATCCGCTTGTTTTTATAAGCCCTTCTGTTATTTTCTTTTGCACAGTAGAGTAAAACATAAATTTTCGTTTGAAATACAGAACTGTGTGTTCCTAGTGGAATGGAGAATTGTGAATTCCTCATTTCACTGTACACGCCCGCTCCAGTTCCCTGCTCGGTTTTGGAACCGTCCGTATACCAGATGATGTTTCCAACAGTGCCGGGGAGATCGGGTTGCTGCCATTCGCTTCGATCTGGAATTTTTACCTCGAAGTTTTTGTTGAATGAGTATTGGGGAATCATCTGGTCTGTTCTCTCATCCAGGATGTTTCGCTACTTGACTTTTTATGTTGTTGTGTCCCAAACTAGCGTAGACACCAGTTGGTTTCTGTTGCAGTCGGAAGTAGCTCATTCTTGCCTCTCCCATCACTATAAGGTTAAGTGGTGGAAGGTCTAAGAGACACTCCACGGCTGCTGTTGCAATAATAGTTTCTCGGCCCCTAAAATCGCCCCAGCATGCGCCTGTTTACACACATCAGTGACGGTTCGTGAAGTTGTACCAATCCCCGAGGGGAAAAATGTATTTGGTTTATTTTTAAATGGACACGTTGACCTATGTCAGGCACAGTCACGTCAGTTGTGCGTCAGTCTTGTTACAGGATCCGGGATTTTGATAATGACAAAATGAATGTTACAAAACCTTGCATTTGGTTATAAAAAACTTCGATGAAGAGAAGCTGACTGACATATCACAAAATCCCGTACTGTATGATTTATCTCCACATTGTGAGCCATTTTGGTGATGCATATAATATTATCTCAGAAATAAAGATAAAAAACGGTTTAATGGACAAAAATATTTCTTAATAGTGTAAAATGAATGACTCCATAAAATTTCAGTAACCTCGCGTGAATTTCTGTGGGTATTAATCCCTCATTTCCCTGACAGCTTGATATTTTTTTTCTCCATTTTCACGAATGTAAAAAATGTGCGATTTAAAAATTTCTATTTAAAACACTTGTTATTAAAATCACTTGCGCCATTAAACGCATCGTTATAAAGCTAACAACAACAAAAGTTAGTTGATTTCGTCGCCCTCTATGGTAGCTGCCAAGAACAACCGTCAATTCTCGTATAATGTGCATAATGCATTTATAAAATAGGGATGATTACACTTTAGAAACATAGATAAATTATTTTATTTCTACGAATCCAACTAATTAGACTAATTATTAGATTTACGATTTTTTATTTTAAGTGATTCGAAAGAGCTTCAGTCGTGGATAGACACGATCAACTTTGTCGCTGCTAGTTTTTCGGCTCCGCCTCTGGAGGCAGCAGTAGGATCTCAGAAGAAATTTCAAAGGCCACTCTTGCCTTGCAGCCATACGAAACTAAATTTGGTGAGTATAATGAAATAGTAAGTGGTAGTAGGTAGAGTAGGTAGTAGGTGGTAGAGGAGCTTTCCTCGCCTGAGGCGGTACCACCCCACTTGCCCTTTAAAGGACTCGTGAAGTCTTAGTACGTTTCGAGTTCTGGGCGGTGAGTCAGTTTTCCTTCTTCCTCCTCCTTCTTTCCCTTTTAGTCTTCCTTCTTCCTCTTCTTTCTTTTTCTTTTCCTTTCTTTTTTTTTTTCACTCTACTAAAATTTGGAAATATTGATGATGGCACACCCGAACGTAAAGTTATCCGGAGGTAAAATACCCCTCCATTCGGTTCTCCGGGCGAGGGGTACATTTGGGGAGCCACCATCGAAAAGTCTGATATCGTTTACAAATATATGTGGGCTTAACTCTAACGTGAACTCTGTTCACCATTATCTTCAATCCTCCAAACCCCACATACTATTTCTTACCGAAACCCAAATAAGTCCCAAAACAGCAACCAACCACCTTCTTTTCCCAGGTTATGAACTCATTTCATCTTTTCGACCCCATGGCGGCGTTTGTGCTTACGTTCGCAACGACCTGGCTTGTGTTAGGGCTTCTAACCTCGAATCGGGTAGGCCTGATATTCTTTGGCTTAAACTTACTTGCAGATCTTCTACTAAATTTATCTGCTGTAGATACCGGTCCCCGTCTGAAGTAATCGTCCTCGGGGATTTTAATGTTCATAATAAGGATTGGCTAGGATCCACAAAAACTGATACACAAGGCAAAGCAGCAGAAAATTTCGCAATCAGCAACTCGCTCACCAATCTAATTATGGAACCTACCTACTTTCCTAGGGTTCCCACCCATAATTCTAACCCCCTAGATCTCTTTCCTACTTCCACCCCCGAACTCTATTAAGCATCAGTAACTGCTCCCCTTGGTCGCTCTGACCATGGTTTGATCACCGTATCATACTCCACTCATTTTGAGGCAACTGAAAGCATGCCGCCACGAACCATCTGGCACTACCTGGCCGACTGGGATGGTCAAAGAGATTTCTTTACCAGCTACCCTTGGAATCCTACCTGCTTCTCTACTCAAGATCCTTCAGAAATATGTAAACAAATTACCGAAACAATTCAACTAGACATTGAGACCTATATTCCCCACACTAAAAAGAACCACATAACTTCAAATCAGAAACCGTGGTTTTCTAAATCCTGTGACAAAGCCAGACTTTTAAAACTTCAAGCCCAAAAAAAGTTTCTTCAAAAACCCCAGTCCCGAAAATCGACAGGCTAGCATCGAAGCAAGAAATCAGTATAATCAGACCATCTCAGAAGCAAAAGACCGTTTTAACAATCGAATAAAAGATAAAGTTCTCTCTTGCTCAAATGACAGAAAAAGTTTTTTTTGGTCCTTTGCCAAAAATATTAGTCAGAACTTTTTGCACAAATTCTTTTCCACCCCTAATCTCTGAAGATGGAATTGTCTCTACCTCCAAAGGAAAAGCCGAACTATTTGCCAAATAATTTGTTGCCAATTCTACGCTTGATCCTCCTATTAATCTTCCTCTCCCAACAGTTGTCCCTGTTTTCATAAAATGTCCGATAAAATTTTTTTAAAGTCAAACAGATCAAGCGTATTCTTTCTTCTCTTAATCTAAAAAATCGTCTGGGCTGGATGGCATACCAGCAATCGTCTTAAAAAAGTGTGCTCCCGAGCTTGCACCCATCTTAAATCGCCTCTTTCGAATCTCTTACGACACGGACATTTTCCCGGAGAGTTGGAAAGCTGCACGTGTGCAACCTGTCCCCAAAAAAGGATCCAAAAGTCTCCCTTCTAACTATAGACCTATATCTCTTCTTTCAGTTGTTTGCAAGGTAATGGAAAAATTCATTAATTCCCAAATCTTAAAGTATCTGGAAAAACACAAGATCTTACATGATAGACAATATGGATTCCGTCACAGTAAATCCACAGCTGATCTTCTTTCCTTTGTCTCACACAACTGGAACAAGTCCCTTGAGTTTCTTGGTGAATCCCAGATCGTTGCTCTTGACATATCCAAAGCTTTCGATCAGGTCTGGCATGATGGGCTTCTTAACAAACTTCCTTCTTAAGGTCTTCCACCTAAGCTTTGCTCTTTTGGGTTTCCTTTCCTTTCTAATCGACGTATATCAGTTAGTGTAGATGGTCATTCTTCCAGCTTCTACCAAATTAATGCTGGGGGGGCCCCAGGGCTAAGTGCTGGCACCCACGCTGTTTTCTTTTACACATTAACGATCTTCTCTCTTCCACAATCAATCCCATTCATAGTTTTGCTGACGATAGTACCCTCCACTCTAGTATTCAATTTCTTAAGCCCACCGTTAATTCTGATTTTGAAAACAAGCGCAAGTCAATGCAGATATCTCTTTCACAAGACCTCAAACTTATCTTGGATCGCTCTTCTATAGGTATTTTCACGGCTTCTGCTCAGAGGAATTGGCCAGTATTATTCCTTCTCTGGCAGCCCCAACAGAGCAACACGTAGTGCAACTTTTATGCATCCTTTTACAGTTCAGTTAGAGGGCCCCGAACTTCCCGCTTTCTTCGTTCCTTTATTCCTAGAGTGTCAAGACTGCAGAAGTTTTTTCCCTTTTCCTCCCAATCTCCAAAAATTTAAGTCCCGTGTGAACAAACTCCCTCTCACCACACTGAAGCACCCCCGGGACGTTAGTACTTAGGCATCAGCCTTCGTGGACTGTCCCAAGATAAAAAAAAATAATAATAAATGCGAATCCAATAACTTCTTTAACTACTTTAGTTTGCTAATAGTTTTATTAATTTCATGTCCTTTGAATTTTTATAGCGTGAACAATTAGCAGACCACGAGGAGAGAGTTATGAGACTGCAAACCATGCCGGACGAGCACAGGAAGTCGCCGCCGGAAAAGGGCTCGAAATCTCTTGTAGTACAGAACTATAAGGAAAAGGAGGCTTATCTGACATTCGAGGTAAGGTTAGAAAAATATTATTTATTTTAAATAAAAATTTAAAAATAAAAACCTTTTTAAATTTGGGGGCGAAATTTCCCCACTTTTTTTAATCGCGTCGAAATCCCCCCCGGGTATTTTCCACGAGCTTTTTACAGTTTGAAACATGAAACATGCTTTATTATACAGTGACTCGGCGCGTTATTTAAAAAGTAGGCTTTTTCTAAATAATGCATTTAATGTAAAAAAAGCAAGGGTTGTTACTAATACGTCTTCGCATTTTTACGTCTGATATACACCGTGTTCAAAATTAAGTCGGCTCTATTGCTAACTTTTTTATTAAAAGAGATACAAGTTAGGTTAAATAAGCAAAGTTGTGTACATTTTTACGCTGATTACAATAACGATAATAAAAAAACAAATGAACATCAGATGTACGAGTTATTCACAAAAATATATATATTTTTTAATACAACACCCTGTATTTGTTACGTTAATTTAAAAGAGAATGTAATTTTCTATATAATTATACCTAAAGTCCAAAATTTCTGTCAGTGACTCATTTAATACCGGCCATCCAACCGACGAAGCGGCTGAATAAAAATCTAACACTAGTAAATGATTTTTAAGCCTATGATATACTTTTCCGCTCAAATAACAGTGAACCGGCCGAAAGTTTCATCGCCAGTTGTCATAATTCGCAAAATAAATCACCCACTACCACATTTAAAATAGCACGCCAACATGTATTGAAATCATTGTTATCGAGAAGACAATAAAAGTGGCAACACACATTCCTTAGTTTACAACTTGAAGAGACTTGAAAATAAGCGTATCGACAGGGTTTTCGTGCTGTTCGATGATTTTATTTAGTTATTATTGATTATGGCAGATTTTGTAAGTTTAAATTTTAATTGCTATACAGGGTATTTTCTAAATATTATAAATTTCTAATAATTGTAGTATATAGATATTGTTTTGTGCCAATTTTATAATAGTTTATCTTATTTAGTGTATATAATTGTATATAAAGATTTAGTGTTTTTAAGTGCTTTTAATTCTGTAAACTATGAATATTAACCAACCTTTAACTAGTTATCCGCCTACAAAAAATAACGTCAAAAGAACGAATAATGGTTAAAAATGTTTACCATGGGATTCGGGAACGAAATCCAGAACTAACCACCTTGGATGCTGCAGAGATATGTGCAACTTTAACAAAAGTTTTTTCGCGTACGGTATTTAGAGTTTTAAAAGGCAAAAAAATCAATATTAGTAATTATTCGGATACTGGAAAATGCGATTTTTTCGCTATTTTTTTGCACATTTTTTACTTTTCGATTGTTAAACATGAATCAGAAGCTGTTTTTTGGCTGCCTCTTATAGTATTTAATAAAATAATAATTGAATTGTTTAATTCCATTTTACGACATATTCCTTTAAATTCTGTCATTTGCACGAAAACATATTTAAAAAACTCATACTATGTTAATATTAAAAAAAACACTTAAAAAGTAAGGAAAAAACCTTAATTTTCAATAAAAAAGTAGGTAAAACGTTTACGTCCGAATTCAACTCGAAATTCTAAAAATGTTGACCTGTTACCAGGTTGTAATAGTTTTCTTTATGACATTTTTATAAGGTATGCGAACCTTGCTTCGCTCGACCCGCAATGTTTGATCAAAAATATTCTCGATATGGAAATCCTAAATATGGGACATGAAAGACCCGAAATAGTTTTGGATTCTACAAGCTGATGATCTCAGAGCTTTCGTGTTCCTTATATAGTGGATATTTTTGATGAAGCAATGCGTGTGAATATCGTATTTAATATTGAAATTGCAAGATCGGTGGTGAATTGGCAAGTCGGTGTAACTTGGATTGTCTATCGTTCTGCTTTTACATCTTTTTTAATTTATGTTAAGACTAAAATTTTATTATTTTTTTCATGTAGCAAAATAAAATCAGAGAAGGTAAAATTAAAGTAATTTTTTTTTTTTGGAAAAACGTTGAAAAATCGCCAAAAAAACTCAAATTTGTGTTCTATGACCTCAAAATAGAAGGTGTGCAAAATTATGCAAAAAAATTACATTTTTCATTAATCCGAATAATACCAAAATAATATAGGCTTGTTACTAATTTAAAGGGTTGATGAAAATGTGAGAAAATTACTTTTGCTTGTAAAAAATATTTTCATGTTTTGACGAAATTTTATCATTTACTTTCTAAAATGCATACGCCACTGGAATTGATTCCCTTGACCCCACACAACCCGGGGCACTCTAAAAGCAAGCGATGCGTCAGTATAGTTATTTACATTTTTTTCCTAAAATGAAAAATAGCGGAGTTATTTCAAGTTTGTATTTTTCCATAACTAGACGCAGGCAGCCATGGAATTCTTAAAATTTTAAAAAAATTATCGTAGTATGCTATGACAAGATTTAAAAAAATTTATGCTACTGGTGTTTAAAATGCTGTCATTTGGAGAGGTTTGATATGATAGAAATGCTACATAATTTGCCAAAAAAATGGCATCAGGCTTTAGACTGAAACTATTTCCAGAAAGAAATATGCCAAACAGAAGATATTTTTTACTCCTTTATCGAAAGTTTCAATCAAACAAATCTAAACGTAGAAATTAGAAAAGCTTTATAATTAATCAACAAAAAGAAATTAATGTTTTGGCATATTTAAAAGTTTATCGTGAAAACTCCACAAGAGACTGTAGGTCAGATCTTGATCTATGCTAAGGAAAATAAAATTAAAAAAAAAAAAACATAATTATGTACCCCACAAATACAGACCCACACAAACTTTGTTGCCAGGTGATTACAAAAGGCGTATAAACTTTTGCCAATGGTTTGTAAATGCTGCTATAGAAAATCCAAACTTTTTACGATTAATTCTTTGAAGCAATGATACTAAGTTTAGTAAAAGAGGCATGTTTATCCGAAAGAACCAACATTATTGGAGCATGGCAATCTCCTGCGCCATCATCCTTTCAATCCACAAAGATGTTTTTGCTTAAACGTATGGTGCTGCCTCATTGGATCAAAAATTGTTGGACCTGTGTTTTATAAAGGATCTTTAACAGGCAAACAATATTTGAATTTACTAAGAAATGTGTTGAAGGATTTTTTGGATGATGCCAATATTGCCATTATTAGCATAATGTATTTTATTAATGTTACTTAGTTATGCGTTATTATAAAAAAACTAAAACTACGATGTTTATTATTTACCCAAGTAATTAGAAGGTTTGACAAATTATATCCTTTATGGCGGACTTTATTTAAATTTGGTTTCTGACATGGCGTACTACGATATAATTTGTACAAAATGCGGTTTTAAGAATTCCATGGCTGCCTGCGTCCAGCTACGGAAAATGCATTTAAATTGCAATAACTCTGCTATTTATCATCTTAGAAAAAAATGTTAATAACCAATTGTATAGAAAATTACATTCTCTATCGAATTAACGCAACAAATACAGGGTGTTGCATTTAAAAAAAGTATATTTTTGTGAATAACTCGTAAATCTGATGTTCATTTGTTTTTCTATTATCGTCATTGTAATCAGCGTAAAAATGTACACAACTTTGCTAATTTAACCTAACTTGTATCTCGTATAATAAAAAAGTTAGCAATAGTGCCGACTTAATTTTAAACACGGTGTATAATTGGGGAAATTAAAAGCCGCTTTGCTAACCAGAACTAACCATGACAGACTAGAACTTAGGGCTTTTGAATTTGTCTTAATTATCCCTACATAGAAGTTATTAACAAAATTTTTATAATTTTTGATATGGTAGAAGTTATATATTTTTTTCTAAAGTGAATTATATATTCCCCAGGTTTTTTCCAATACGTTTGTAAAATTTTGTTTATAACTTCTACAAATAATTTAGACAAATTCAAAAGCCCTAAGTTCTAGTCGGTCATGGTTAGTTCTGGTTAACAAAGCGGCTTTTTATTTTCCCCAATTATATTTCAGACGTAAAAATGCGGGTTCATATTAAAAAAGACCCTAAATTATTACATTAAAATGTAAATTTTTAGCCGAGTCCCCGCACAATAAAGCGTTTCATGTGTCAACACTGTCAAGAAGCTCGTGAGCCAAAATATCCGGGGTATCTCTAGACGCGAGTGATTTTTTTGGGTTCCAGAAGTGCCCGAACTTGTTTAAGTTCTAAATTGGGTCGGGATGTCCTGTCGTTACAAAGTTTTTAAAATACATTTTTTTACTTTATTCCTTATAAATCATGGTATTTATGGCGAAAACCCTTAATCTTTTTAGAACAAAAAAAGTCTCCCCTTATAACTTACAGAACGAGACTTTATTTTTTACACAATAAACAATCGATCGTATAAAATTGATGATGGTTAAGCGAAAACGAAACGTCGTAACAAATTGTTGAGTACGCCAATAGATGAGGCGCAAAAAGTTCAAATGAATGAATTTTTAGATTTTGAAATAAACTCGTAAAAAAATACAACGGTATATTATTGAGCTCCCCAATACGCTACTTTGCCAAATTTTAACTATCCACCTATCTCTTTTATATACAGGGTGTCCGGTAAGTATAAAGCATAATTTCAGGCCTGTGTAGGAAAAGTCAAAATAATCCTACTTTGTCATAGAAAAAAATGTCGAAAAGTGGCCCCTAAGAAAGATACAGAGCCTTGAAAAGGTACCTAGCAAATCACTTTTTTGGGTGCAACTTTTGAAATTGAAATTTGAATATTTTCTTTTGCTCATAAAGTACTACATTACGGTAGATATTTTACATCTTCAGGGAATGCAGGATTGGACTTACCATTGGACCTGTTGGGCCCAATTTTTGACATATGTTAATATAAATACCCGAAATTTTTTGATTCTTTCTCGTCAAAAAAGATCCTCTACATTTATTTTGAAAAATCAAGTCGTTTTCGCAAAAATTAAGTTTTTGTGTAACACGGATTACCACAATAAAATACCAGTCGTTTTCAGCTGTTTAAAAAAGACACATGGTAAAAAATTATTTATTTACGTGTTCATCATTCAGTATTTCTCAAAATCTTATTGTAGTTTATGTTTATGGAGTGTAGAAATATAAGGAGTATAGTATTTTTCAAGATATAAGAAAATCACTAGACATATCGATTATCTCCGATTGTAATAAAAATCCTCGATAGTGATCCTTTATGGCCATGCCAACCAAGGTGAGAATAGTTCAGATCCGCACTTTACCCTATACGTTTAGATATAACCTGGGCCAAATAGGACATCATAAATACTTATATATTATTCCAGTTAGGTAAAATACGACCCTGTACGGTCGGGTGCGATAATTAGGTAAACCCCCCCCTAATGGTACCATAAAATGCTAATTTCGGGGTTTTTTTACTGCACTCAGAAGCAGTCGAGACTTTTAGTCATTTTCTTACATTTTAAAAAAAACCCCTTCCCTCTCTTATGGGAGACGAATTGAGAAGTAACTTCTTCGCGAAGCCCATTTTTTTTTTTGTGTAATTTATTATATCAGTTTCCATCTGCAATTCAATAATAATATCGTTAAGAAAAAAAAGGGAAAGTACTAATTTGCTAGGTATTTAACTTCAAAAAAAAACAAAATCTTCCCCTAATCCAAAAGTTAGGTTATACCTTAAAGTGTTTATAAGTTATCTAAAGGCGATATTTTGTTGTATATAAATCGGGTAGGTATTTAAAGCAGGATATTTATACAGTGTGTCCCAAATTGGTGGGGAATGTGGGGGGGAACTTGGAAACCACGATAGATGAAAATCAGTTAAATGGGGAAAGTTTTGGACAATTATCTAATAAGCTAATCCCGTTTACTACATGGTTTTATCTATTTAGGTTTTTGATAAATTTTAAAAAAACCTGAAACATGCTTTTTTTCGAAAATCGGCCTTTTTTTATGAGTGAAAATTTTTTCAAATCTTAAAACTTCTTCAAAGCAACTGACCGAGTAGTAAATTTTTTTATTTTCTACGTTTGGGGTTTTTAGAATCATCATCAACTTTATTTTTTCATATGGACGCCATATTGGATTTTTACGCAGCAAAATAGTGCTTTTTATTCTGATTTCAACAATGTATAACATGTTATAATTTAAGAGTTTATAACCTCATTTATTTCAAAAAACAAATATTTTCTCAGTTGGCCTTGATTCCGGCGAACGTCATTTTCTTTTTGTAAACAATAAAATATTAGTAATTAGCAAAATAGATAAGCTGAACAGATATTTTACACATGTGGGTATCGCGAACATAGCTATAACGTTAAAACCGTGTTACAACAAAACTACACGTAACAAGTTAATTGAAACAAGTGAAAACAAAAACAATGAAAAGGGGCTAAACTAATATTCCTACTAAAATAAAGATGTAAAATAACGACCTAAAATTCAAAATATTGTCCATATTTCTCAACATATTAACGATATTTTTTTAAATAGTCCTAACTACCCTATAAATGGTTGACTTGGGTATGTGAAATTCTCTATTAACATCCTGGATTTTTTTTTAAAATGTTGGTTAACTTCTTAGGTCGTGGTTTTTTAAAACTTTCGAATTCAAGCAAATTTTAACCAGTTTTCAAAGTATGTTCGTTTAGGATGCTGCCTTGCAGGAAAATTGTCGAAATACGTTTGCGCAGCTATATTAATATTTCTATTGCTTTGAAAATAACGTTGCAAAATATCAAGTATTTCTTTAAATAGTTAACCAACAAAGTTAAAAAATTTTTTAATAACGTTCCCGAGCTAACTTGATAATGACGCTAGATGACTTCGCCGGAATCAAGGCCAACTGAGGAAATATTTTTTTTTTGAAGTGGGTGAGGTTATAAACTCTAAACTATAACATGTTATACATTCTTGAAATAGGAATAAAAAGCACTATTTGGTTACAAAAAAATCAATATGGCGCCCAATAAAAAAGTTGTTGATGATTCATCAACTTTACTTTCATATGGCCATTACATTTTCTTGTAACACGTATTAACGTTATAGCTATGTTCGCAAACCCATTTCTGTAAAATATCTGTTCAGCTTATCTATTTTGCCAATTACTAATATTTTATTGTTTCAAAAAAAATGACCCTTCGCCGGAATCAAGGCCAACTGAGAAAATATTTGTTTTTGAAATAAATGAGGTTATAAACTCTTAAATTATAACATGTTATACATTGTTGAAATCAGAATAAAAAGCACTATTTGGCTATGTAAAAAAACCAATATGGGGTCCACATGAAAAAATAAAGTTGATGATGATTCTAAAAACTCGAAACTAGAAAATAAAAATTGACTACTCGGTCATATTCTACAAAAAAAGTTGCTTTAAAGAAGTTTTTACAGATTTGAAAAATTTTCACTTATAAAAAAAATATGGCCGATTTTCGAAAATGCATGTTTTAGGTTTTTCAAAATTTCTCAAAAAACCTAAATAGATAAAACCATGTAGTAAACGGGATTGGGTCAACTTTGTCCAAAACTTTCCCCCCAAAGTTGTATCCCCTCGTGGTTTTAATCCCCTATTCCCCACCAATTTAACCTTATACTTAATTAAAGTGATCTTCACACATAAAAACATTTGAATGCGATACAAAGCTGTTTGGATCTCTTCGAGCTAATTGTAACCGCTTTTTTAGACTTTTAGGATTTGTTGGGACAGATATGAACATTGTGGCACTACACACCATTTATATACCATTTTAACCAATAAATTGAGAAATTATTAACAAAATTCACTGTACTTGCACTCGTTGTTAATTTGTTTACTTGCATATGACGTCACGCGAAACATATGTCGACGCCATTACAGAGACAGCGTTTTTAGCGCGAATTTTATAATTTAATCTTTAACATTGAGTTTTATTGAAAATACAACAGATTTCCCAGAAATATAAAATGTATTGTGTTTGTTAGGTACCAAAGAATAATTTAAAACGATTTTTCAAAATCAGTCAAATAGCCTATTGATTTTTTAAATTCTTTTTAGATCAAAAGATATCGTACCTACTCATACATGCTCCGGTCACGAGCTCCGCCATCCATAACGCCGCCGATCATAGAAACCGCTCCGGCAGTACGACTGGCGGAAAACAGCATCGGAGAGGTGGACGAATCGGCCGCCACCGTGCAGGGCCACGTGACCGTGGTCGAGGGCAACGCGGGGGGCGGTCTAGTGCCGCCCCCATTCCCGAGAGGAGATCGTCGCCCGTTACAAACAGGTATAGCTACAGACAGGCGATTTACAGTGGGAGCGGGAGGCTTGATTAATGTGGTTGTTCGGGTGGTAGTGGTGTATGGTGCAGGAAAATTTTGGGTGTAAAATTTGGAAAATTATTTTTTTAACTCCTAACTTAATTTCTCCTTCATTTCTAGGTACTCTACTACTTTTGTGAGATATAAAAACGATTGTTCGAACTGCATTTTTGATTATTTTAAGTAGGTTGGTGCTTATTTGGGACTCACTGAACCGTGCCTACTTTCTCTAAACGTAAATTTTTCAGTTTTAAAGGATTAGTTTATAGAGCAAAAAAGACGCTGTTTTGATTCCTAAAATTTGACATTAAATTACCAGTGCTTTCTTTTGGAAAGTGAGACATAAAACAACAAAAAATGGCAATTTCTGTCTTTTAGAATAAACAATTTTAAATTAGTTGTAATTTAATACTGTCCATAGTTTTGTAAAGAATTAAAAAACAAACAAAATGGTTTTTAATAGAATTTTATCGATGCAGTTTTTGGCAGAGAAAAGTAAAAAAACGCTAAATTTTACATTTTTAAAAAGTTCATAACTTGAATTCTTTTAAAGTTGGAAAGCTGATCTTCCGTTAAATAATTGTTTATAATACAGGGTTGGCAAACCACCATAAAAATATAAAGCAATAGAAATAATGTAATAGTAAATTAAATATGTTTCTTATATTAACTTTGGCTAACTAAAGGAACTCATTTTGACGTAATTTTATTTTAACTTTTAAAATACTAGGCGTAATTTAATATTTTTTTAATATGATAGTTACTAGATAAGTCTTCTTAAAATGAACTCATTAAATAAACATATTTGGCTTATTTAGTTTGCCAAGGACGGACTAGCTCTAACACAATAATAGCAATTTTTTTAACACCCTGTATGATAAAGGCTCAGCAATATTATTTTTTGGATAGCTTTAACCTTAAACTAAAAAAAAGGTATTCTTGATTGGCCTTGGTAAAATCAACTGTTTACGAGAAATAAAATATCATGTTTTTTTACACTATACAGGGTGTTTTCTAATTGTAGGTTAATATTTAAGGAGGCAAATTGGGTCCATTTTAAGAAACTTTATATGAACGTATATCCTAAACGTCTTAACTTTTAAGCTAAAGGGTGGTAAAATTAAAAAAATAATAATTTATTATGAAATTTGGCATACATGTACTATGTATCAAGAAGCATTTTTAGTGTAGGTACCACATTTTTTTTATTTTCCAAAATGGGCAGGTCAAATTCTGTACGAACGCCACTGGTGGATTAAAAAAATGTGGTACACTAAAAATGATTCTTGATATGTCTTGACCGACTAGTTAAACAACAAAAAAGAATCAATTTTGATTTCTTGGGGTATCGGTCTTAGAGGGCATTCGATAATTTTTATTTTCTTCCTTGGGGCTACAATTATTGAAATACAATTAGTATAATGAGCTAATCTACATTACAAAAAAATACTTACTGCTACTTGCAATTAACTGAAAGACATATTTATTGTGTGAAAAACAGCTGACATTTTTGTATAATTAATATATAATATTATTACATATTCTTATTTAATAAACTTAAAAAGTTGATTTACGCACATTTGTATCTTCATTTAAAGGTAGTAGAATTGATAAGATGGCGTGGATAGGTTTTTATATTTTTTTCTAAAGGGACATGTTGTATTATTTTGTTAATCTGTTGCTAAGGATCACAAAATTCCAGTCCCAGTTAACTTAGGGTTAATTAAACTCCGTTTGGCAGGTTTTTTTCAACAAAGATCTTGAATAAGCGTTGGGTAACAGAAAAAGTAAAGAAAGGAAAAAAATAGGGAATGAAAAAAGTGTATTTACAAAAAAAATATGTTAAAGATAAGTACTTAAAAATTTTCTCTTTAAGATTTAAATTTTTTAAGTTTCAATTCAAGATAGAATTTTGTTAAGAATCCATTCGCGCCGCGAAAATTGGATCCAATTTGAGGTTCGGGGCATAATGTTTTTCTCAAAAACTGTATAAGTTATCGATAATTTTCGAAAACTATATGAAAGCCAACACTTAAATCTAGGCTTCTGCTGTAATAGTTTTTTAAATTTGGATTTAGTTTTTAATATTTCCTTGAGTAAAAGTCACCCTAAAATCGATTATGTTTAGTTAGTATTTTTTCTTAACTCGACTTATATTTCAAAAATCCGTTACAGCAGAGGCATAGATTATTTCCTTACCTTTAAAATGGTGTATAATTTATGTCATTTAATGAAAAATAATTACGAAACGTTATCTTTGTAGACTTGAATCGGAAACAACATCGCATGATACACCGATTTGGAAGAACCTAAATAAAATATAATATTTTTAATGCGGCTATACGAAAATTGTGGTAGTGGGAGTTTGTTAGTCTCCGCCCACCATCTCCGCGTCGTTTCGCCCGACCCCTAAGGTGTAGTGTAAATGCACTCCTAAGTAAACTACTTTCAGTTCGATCAATTGCCAGCAGATCGACCCAGGAATTGAACCTATTAAAAATAATCAGGTTTTTAACTAAAAAAAATTAGAACTTTTTAAAAATATCAAATTTAGCACTTTTTTTAAGTTTTCTCTGCATTAAAATGCACCGATAAAGTTCTAGAAAAAAACATTTTTGTTTTTTGATTCTTTACAAAACTTCTATTGACAATATCAAGATCAAGTTAATTTCTTAATACAGAAAATTGCATAAAGCTAACTTCTGTGCAAATTTGCGTTTTTTCTGTTGTATATACTTTCTAAGAGATGGCGCTGGTGATTTAGTGTGGATTTTAGGTACAAAAAATCTCTTTCTGTAAACTGAGCTTTAATGACTACAAAGGAATATCATTTTTGAATAAAATAGGTTTATCAGACACGAATAATGAAACCACCATCCTTATATAATCTTTTGGATCCGCCGAAGAAAAAATGTGTTTTATTTTTTGGATCTTTTTCTACTAGTTAATACTTTTAATGTTAGAAAAAGAAAGAGGCAGGGTATCAATAAACCATTTTTATTTAAGGCTGCTAACCATTATTATTGTGCGATTTATTTATTTTGCAATTTTTCATTATTTCTATTTATTTGTTAAATATTTATGTAAATTATGTTTTTTTAGGAAAAAGATAAAACATTATTTATTTTTTCATTCGAATTATGCTGTACTTTTTAGTTTGTTAATTAATCGATGATTTTTTGATAAAATGAGTTGATTTTATACTGAGTTATATCAAGGGTTAATATAGAGAAAAATTTGAAATATGAGATCGTTTATGTTAGTGTGTAAGTTTGTGTAAAATAACTTCGATTTTTGCCCCCATAAAAACGTATTGCTAGAGAGCCGGGCAGATATTTTTAAATGATCGCTGTTTAACCATTGCCCTTTGGTCTGTCGTGTTTATTTCTGTCATTGTATGTAAATATTATTCTAAAAAATACCTATATTTTAACAACTAATATTTGAAAAAAGAAATTTTACACAAAAATGCATTTCTGAATTTTTAATTATCATTTTTTGAATAAACTTACTTTTATTAAAAAAACATGTTCTGGCTATTAGGCATGTATTTTTATACTTATGTAAATTAGAGATCAGCGGAATTACTGCTTAACAGGGTCATGTTTGTGGCTTTTGGCTTTTGTTATACACTAGAGTCCCGCTAGTCCGAACTAATTGGGACCGAACCCTGTTCGGATTAGCGAAAATTCGGATTAGGCGGAATTTTGTTACATAATGCCGTATTATTTTATTTTTGAGGCATATTTAGCGTCTGATGTGTAAAGTATTAAAAGTCAGACGCTAAATACACCTTTATTATTTAACAATAGATGGTGTAAAGCCGACTTTAAATTGTCCTAGTCAGTAAAAATATTATTAGATTTTTGTTAATAAACGTACGACGTTACTTGAAAAAACTTGTTTTTCTTTACTTTTCCTGGTTTTTAAATTTAATTAAAAAAAATTGTCCTGGCCCTGTTCGGATTAGGCGAATTTTCGGATTAGCGGGGTTCGGATTAGCGGGACCCTAGTGTATTAAAAAAATGAAACAGCCGTCCTGTATTTTTTCCCGTAAAATCCGGAAGCACATTTAAGAAAATTAATTGAATTAAAGAAAACGGCATACGAATTGGGTTTTTTTTGGTACTTGTCATTCTGATTTTTTTACCAATTCATTGTATGTGTAAATACAGATACTTCAACTTATTTTAAATACAGGGTGTTTCTGGTGTAAGGTCATCCTTTGACGGTATCTTGAGAACAGTTTATCACATAGCTTTCGAAAAAAAATATTTATAATGAAACCGGCCTTGAGAAAATGCTGGAAATTATTTTCAAGTTTAAAATCCACGCTAGAGGGCGTAAAACTAAGAACAAAATTGAAAATACGGATTATTTAAAAATATCCCGTATTAACTTATGTCGTTGATAGTTTTCTCACAAACTATGTAAAATTTGGAAACTTTTTTAGGCGTTTTCTTCTAACCTGTCAAATATAGGAAGGGAGCGAAAGTTATTTAATTTTTTTCAAATGTACATCCTCTCCTGCTACCTTTTATATTTGACAGGTTAGGAAAAAACCTATAAGAAAAAGTTTCCTAATTTCCAGTTTTGAAAAAAACATAACGACATAAGAATACGACATATTTTTAAAAATCCTGTTTTAATTTTGCTCTTTTTACGCCCTCTACGGTGGATTCAAACTTAAAAATAATTCCAGCATTTCTAGGCGGTTTCCAATAAATATTTTTTCCAGAGCTATGTACGGTTTCCGAGATATCGCGGAGGACGACCTTATCAGGACACCCTATATAATAAAATGGCCTAAATTAAAACTTTGACTTTTCATGAATATGATGGGCGCAAAAGGCCGATCTTTAAAGCGGGACTTATAAGAACATGTTAATTTTATGTCTTACCTTATTTTTTTAATTCAAATTATTTTTTTAGTATTGTTTTAGATTCTTTGGGAAAAAATACACACTTTTTTAGTAAATGGCCCATGACCAAATAATTGGTAGCCCTTTGTTAAAGAAACGCAACGACAAAGCAGGTTATGCAGTAAATTTTGGGATAAAAGTTAACCTAAACTATACGACTTATCCTTAGAAAAGACGAATATTTTTTTAAATATGTCGCTGGCTCTTTATCTACAATATCGATAGAAATAGCAATTTTTAACATCTAATTCCAAGATAAGGACTATTATATGAAAAGTGAAACACATTGTATGTGTTACCGATTCTGTCAGATATTAAAACAAAAGTAATGCCTTTAACAAAAATCAGAAAAAGAAAATAATTTTAATTTTTTAAAATTCAAATTTTGTGTTTTACTGTTCTTTTTGATTAGTTGTGAATTTATTTTAGGATTTGGTTATGCAATAGTAAGTGTGATTTTGATTATTCATAAAGTGCTTTAGGCAAATGTGGGCAGCTTCTTCCGAATTACCAAGACATTCTAATAATTGAGCATTTTATATACGGGAAATACAAAAATTGTTTTGCTCTTTCTTGAACACATTATGTGAAAGAAAAAATTACAGATGGTGTTTGAAAAAGTTACAAGTGGTTTTTGCCTAAATACAAGCGGATTTTTTTAATTTTAAACTATCTTTCAAGTTTATTGCATAAAAACTAAACGACATTAGCATATTAAATTAGTAAATTACGCAACAGATATCAAGTTATAAATTTACACCTCCCTTGCCTTTTCTATTTTTCTTTAATACAAAATAAATAAAAAAGTCAGTGTATATATATATATATATATATATATATATATATATATATATATATATATATATATATATATATATATATATATATATATTAATACGAAAAATAGAAAAGTTATAATTTAACGAGAAAAAAATTATGATGAAAAATAGAACAATTCTGAAAAAACAAATAAGATGACTATTTGTTATATAAAAATTATTTTTTAAATATTATTATTTTTATAATATTTTTTTTCCAAAAACTACATAAAAAATAAACATTAAAAAAAATTGGATATCAAAATTTAACGGTTTTTACAAATTATCAAAAATTTTAAGAAATTACATTTTTTAGGAGATAATTTTGAAACAATAAAGAATCGAAAAATGTTTGACTTCTCGTAAAAATGAGAAGAATCGAAATAATTAATGGAGTTTTCAGAAAAAAATACGGCGATATACTTAAGAAACGAGAAAAAAATAAAAATTTCTTTGAAAAACATAGAAATTTATTATTTTCCAATTCCAAATTTGAGGAAGAATGTTTAATTCTTATCACAGTATCTGTAAGCAGCAAGCTTACTGCTGGAACCGTTTATGTTCCGAGCAAACTATTTCCACAAAGCGAAACGATTCGCAACATAGAGGCAAAACAAGTCGAGCCATCAGTTTGCGCCAGACTAGGCGAATGCAGTCCTCCTGGTTCATAAGGAAGGTTTAAACAACGCGAAACACTGATTCAAATCCAAAAAGCGACTAGCCATCCCCTCACTTTTAGGTTTTCTCTCCGCCAGAATTTTTTAAATTAATAATAATACACTTCTTTTCGTTGTCTTTGAATATTAAGGATAAAGAAAGGTTTTCCCTTAAGAAATTTTTATTGACTTTAACCAAGTCTACCAGTTTATCTTTCTGAGCTCTGAGCTCCACTACAATATTGTAGTTTTTCTTTTAAAACAGTTCGTTTATTCTTATCCTATGCACCTTCTGGCCAGTAAACCCAACAAAAATTATCTATTATATACAGGGTGTTTTATTTAAAGGGTCATATTTTTTGTCATACCTTGTATATCTTAAGACTAAAACTAAAAATCCTATTACAGATTCGAGAACTACAGAATTAACCTAACAAACTGATATTTTTATTTATTTCGTAGGAAAAAAAAAAAATAAAAAT
>JAHBCN010012482.1:0-26589 GCA_019359885.1 Listronotus oregonensis
TAAAAAAAAATAGGAGACGCGCGGACGCTATTTTAAATGTACGGGGATTCAATCAATTTTTTTAAATTTATTGCAATAAATTGTCGAGATGGCGGAAACAAAACTCCAAACCCTGTTTAACCCAAAAATTTTTTTTGTGGAAAAACGTCAAATTTAAAATTAATCACACCACGTAAAAATGATAGTCGTCACCAAAGTCATCAAAAATTGAAACCCCAGCATTAAGATGAAATCGCAATATTGCAGCGATCTTTTAAATCAAATGAAATCGAATATATCTTATAGAAAAAATTAAATCGTTTTGATTTGAATTCACATTATTTTAATTTAAAAATAAAACGCTTAAAATAAAATTTATTTATTATAGGTATCATACTAAGCTTGCGTATTCGCGACCTCTCTAAAAAAAAATTATCATTCAGTCGTAAATAGGTAGAATCCTGTCTTAAGTAATCTAACCTTTTATTTGGTTATTACTTGCTATCTCCTACTCCTTAAGATAAAAGATCGACAAAAAACGTTGGCAAACTTGCAAGTGAATTGTAGTGAATGCGACTACTCTATATTAGGTACAGATGTAATTATAATTAGTGCTTATACATAAAAAGCACATAAACACAATAATACAAATTGCGCGCTTAAACATTTTTAGAAAGCATGCAGTGAAGTGTTATGTTACGGGATCAAAATATTAATTTAAAAAATACATATATTTGGAAATTCTAAAACATTTTTAAAAATCTTAAATGCATTTGTGGCATTGCCCCTGACAATTGGAAATATTTTCATATAATATATGAAAATAAATTCAGTTTTAGTTTAAGTAATCTCATACAGCACTGCAAACGAAAATTGGGTGGTTGACTTGAATACGGATTCGTTTTTCATCGATTGGTTAAAATTTCCATATTTTATTAAAAATTAAACACTAAACATTACATAGACTTGATCTTTTCCAAAATGTTAAATTCAGTTCATTCTAAATTTTCTGTTAGAAACTTAAGGAAATTGTGGCTGACCAAGTGTTTTAATATTTAATTTTTTTTAAATATATTTTTTCAGGATATATTTTAAATAATTTTTTTTTTTTTTTTTTAGAATTAGCAAACCCCAAAGCAAAAAAGTTTAATGGGAAATTATAAATAATTCACAAAACGAAATATATATTTTTTTGTTAACAACAAATTAAAAAATAACTGCGAGAATAAAAAGAATTGCCTTTTTTTTTTTCAACAAATTAAAAAAAAAATTAAAACCACCAGTCCAGAGAAATCCGTCTTTACTTTGGCCTAATTGTTTTTTTAATGTTAGTATTTTTATCACAGACGATTTTTTAAATTGAATTTGTTGCAGAAACTTAAGAGTCCAAGTAGTTTTATGTTCCCGAGAACGACCACATTGCTAAGACCTTTTCTTTTCTTTTTGCTCTCGGGAGAGCATGGTGACAGTTTCCATTGTCGGATCTCTTTTCCATCCTTGTTGCCAGCCAAGAAAGCTTCAGCAACTGTGACCAATGATATCTTTGTTTGATCCACCCAGGGGTCGGAGACCCTTCCCCTTGGTCTTTACCATTAATCTTTCCCTCAAATTTTTCCGCCCATTCTTCTTCTTGAGATGTGTCCAAAATATCGTAGGTATGATTGGTTTATCCCGGGTTTATAGCCCTTTTGGTGATTTTTTTTAAGAATTGACACGTTAGTAAATGTTCTGTGTATATATTCCAGCATTCTTCGAGGCCCACATTTCAAAAGCATCGTTTTTCTTCGATTGGCCATTTTTTTAAAATCCAGGTCTAGAGGCTGGGGGAAATTTTTTTTGCAAAGAACTTTCCATATTTAAATTAGTTTTATTGTTGAGTTACTGCCATGGCTATTCTGCGTTTAATTTCTTCTCCCGCCCCCTTTTTGATAAGCGATCCCAAATGAAATTCTAACCACTTAAAACCATCGTCCAACATTGGCAGGGTTGGGCTATTATCATAATTTTCGTCTTCTTTTTTTTCAATAAGTCCATGTTCTCTACTAATCCCATCCAACTTTTTCGATTTCCCCGAGTTCTTCTTCCGAACCAGCTATATTAAGGTTTTTTTCATATCTAAGGTTAGTAATTCTTTTTTCTCCTATGGTTACACTCCCTCGCCAGCCTTGCAGAACTTTTCTCATTATATACTCCTCGTATATATTGAAGAGTATTGGTGACACAATACACCGCACTTCGGACTGAAAGACTTACAATAGCGTGTTGTTGACTTTCACCTTCCCGCAACTGTTGTAGTAGAGATTTTTAAGCAAAATAATCAAATTTTTTGGATCCCTTTTTCCCCAAATAAGCCACAAATTCTTTCATTTTTCACAGTCGAATGCCTTGCTGTAGTCGACAAAGCATAATAAGTTTTTCATTAAATTCATATGCTTTTTTTATTTTTGTCTTCATTTAGGGTTTGTTCCCTTGTTCCCTTCCCGGGGATGAATCCTGTTGTTCGTCGGGAATCTGTGGGAAATAAAAATGTTTTGCGGTTGTTTTTATTTTAGTTTTGCTTGCATGTGACATAAGCGCTATTGTTCTGTAGTTTCCGCAGTCTGTTGGAGAGCCTTTCTTGTGTAGCGGCATGTACACCGATTCACACCATTCTTTTGACCATAACCCAGTTTGCCAGATTTAAGAACACAGTTTGTAAAATGCATCAACACCAAGCTCGCCCATAGCTTTTATTGTTGCAGCGGGTATGCCATTATCGCCAGGTGATTTGTTGTTTTTAAGATGGTTTATGGCTTCCTCTACTTCGGCTTTTATGATTGGGGGCTGTTTTTCTACCTCATCAATTTTTGGTAGCCCATGGTCTTCGGCTTCATCAGTAGAAAAAAACTTTTCACAGTATTGCCTTCATACTTCTGCCATGTTGTTGGCATCCGTAATTGTCTCTCTTAAGTTAAGACCTTACTGGTCCACTTATACCGCTTCTGTGAGGCAATCGTATTATCTAGGCAATTATATAGCCTAATTATTTAAAAAAGTAATTCAGTAGCTATATTAGTTTTTAAATTTGCGTTAGTTAGCCAGTGCAGGCCTTTCTTCAGGGTCATAAGAAACTTGGACATTGTCAGAGGAGGAACTGAACCTTTAACTAATATTTGCAACCTTTACAACAAGTATAGTTATCATAACTTAATGATATAAATTTATAATTTTAAAGCATTTTGGGTAAACATTTACCCATATCTTTTGAGCTAATACACAAAAATATAATATATGTAATTTAACAGTTAGTTATTTTATAGGTGCTTTCTTCTCCAAGCAAATACTTTTTATTATGTTTAGAGACAATTTTTTCTTTTTAATTATCCATTTTTTCCTATCCCAGGTCTCAATACGCCCATGCCCTCGCATATTTATAGATATATAATTGAAACACCTCAAGTATTGTGTAATTTAAATATAATTTAACTTAATTAAATCAGCTATTAATTTTACACAAAGCTTTTAGGTTACTGTACTTATAGGATTGCACTACAAAACAAACAAAACAAAATAACTCCACCAATATTCAGCCACCGTTCTAAGAGAGAAATCACTTTGCGTAATAGGTTTGACCATCAAGTAACTTTCAAAAACTGGCATGCCATTCCTTTATATAAAACAAGTCTCTTTGACGATTAAAGATTTTTTTCTTTTTCTTAAGAGAGACTTAGTAAATATACTAAGTGACATAGAAATCCGAACACCCAGTTTAAATGATTTTATTTTAATAAAATTTTGTATAAGAACCTAATTTTTTACCTTTAATAATGTGTGATGCACCCCGATGTGTTACGCATTCTCCAACGCGTCTAGGCATGCTTCTGATCAGGTGGTCAATGTCCTCCTGTGGTATCTCATTTCAGGCAATCACCAACTCCTCTTGAAGTGCTCCTAGACTCTGAGGAGGACGTTGCAAATTGAGCAATCTCCTACCCATCCTATTCCACACGTGTTCAATTGGGGATAAGTCGGGAGATCTTGGTGGCCATGGTAACAATGTGACATCATTATGTTGAAAAAAGTCCATTGTGACTCTTGCAACATGTGGTCGGGCATTATCTTGTTGGAAAGTTGGATTTGCCAGGGTGTCAAGATATGGTAAAAGATGGGGTTCTAGAACTTCTTGGATATAACGCTGGGCGGTCATGTTACCTCTGATGAAGATTAGAGGTGACCTGGAACCATAAGCTATAGCACCCCAAACCATAACTCCAACAGTGTGATGAACATGTCTTTCAACAAAAAACTGTGGATTCCTCCTTTCACCACGTCGCCTTCTAACCCTTGCTCGACCATAGTGCATGCCTAAACAAAATCGAGTCTCTTCACTAAAGACACTACTGTTCCATTCCTGATCCCAGAGTGACCGTTCTCTACACCACTCAAGGCGATTACGTCGGTGTTCTGGAGTTAAAGGGAGGACCCAGTGTGGTCGGTATGAAAATAGGCCAAAACTTCTCATTCGTCGGTAAACAGTTCGCATGCCAATAGGTCTTCCATGTTCTGCAAACCATTCATTTGCAATGGACCTGGTAGTGGAGAAACGGTCCCTTAAAGCCAATAATCTTAGGCGACGATCTTCACGGTCTGTTGTTCTACGGCGGTCTCCAGTGCCCCTTGCTCTTCGCGTACGGCCTTCTTAAAGCCATGCCTGATAACACCTAACCACAGAGTCTACACCTTTTTGCACTCTAACTGCAATTTCCCGAAAAGAAAGTCCAGCTTCCCGAAGTCCCACTATACGGCCCTTCTCAAACTCCCTAAGTTGACGAAATCGTACAGGTCTCCGTACTCTAGGCATCGTAACCAATTGTAAAAAATGTCAAGAACCAAAATCCGCCAAATTTGGATCTTTACTGCGGCTGTAATATTCATTTTTAGATTGTTACTGAATTTTAAAAAAATCAGTATAAAAACCGAAATCTCAGACTGATAAGGCTGCAAATTCCATCAATTGTTATTTTCAGTAAGATAAATAAATTCACCAAATTTTATTAAAATAAAACCATTTAAACTGGGTGTTCGGATTTCTATGTCACTTAGTATAAATATCCAATTAATTAGATAGAATCTAAAGTAGTTCATGAGACCTATGCATAATGTTTATAACCGAAGTAAGGAAACACTCTAATTCAGATTTTCACTAATTTATTTATCAACGCGTATCATGTTATGCAGATTTGCTAGATTTCGAACACATCTTGGTAATACAACTTAAGTTTATCAGATTTTAGTAATTAAAGAGTAAATAAATAATTTTAAAATTATTTTATAGTGGGTCTTCATTCGCTTAACAGTGTTTTATTTAGGTAGTTATTTTAAGGGATGGGCAAATTTATGAAGCCGTTTCTATTTTAGGTACGTTTAATTTAAATAGATTTAGTTATATATAATATTTAATATACAAGTTTTTAGATAATTTTTTTATATTCTAGTACTTTAGTTTTAAAGGTGTAACCAAACACGTTTTCTGTTCTTTAGCTCTCTTATCCTTACCTTTAAAGCTACTACTTTCTAAAGTAGTTTAAGGCGAAGTTCAATTTTTTTCTGTAGTACAGCCCGATGTATGTGAAATGTTAGTTATTTTGTTTTATTGGCGGACGATAATGCTTTTTATTTCCTTTAATTTTTAAATTAGGTTTCTTCTTTTTTGCGAATTGTCCCTATTGAAAATTATCTGTTTGACAATATTAATTTCTTTTAATTATTGAAAGAGGTATGGATCATAATCTAGTATATTGTCAGCTTTTGTTAATGTAAAAATAAAGATGTATTATGTACTGTTGTGTTGGTATAAGAAGATTTACAGAAAATTTAAATTTTTTGTCAATATTTTCTTGAGTTATTTTGTGATCCAAAAAATTAAACAAATTATTTTTCACAGTGTACAGACTATAATTTTTTATAGAAAGGTAATATAATCAAAAAATATTATAACTTGGAAAGATTTCTACCAGTAGGAGCCTTCATGAAGTGGCTATTATTGGACCTTTTTTGATACATAAATGTTTTTGCCGCACTAAAGGTAACTGTATCGTAGGCATACTTTAATTGTTGTAGTTATTTTATAAAATAAAAAAATATATTAAAAACAATACTTTAAAATTTTTGTATACAGTAAATCAAGATAAAACACCTTCACCACTGGAAAGTTTTTAGATAAACAAATTTAATAATAGAATAACTATTTAACTGATTAATAATAATCAAGAGTGTTTTGCTTTTAAACTAATTTGAATATGTTGTATTTAAAATATTAGTAGTTTTGTAACTTTGTCACCGATAATAATAAATTGTACAACAGAATATGTTTTTAACTATTACCAGGCCAACTAGAGAGGCCACTTATAAATTAATTTAAACATAAAAATGTTTTTTTCTATTTTGCATATAACAAACCTAATTAAAGTTATTCCTAGATGTGTTCTAAAGAGTGGCAAGTCTGCAAAACTTGTTAGTAAAAAAATAAAGGGAATGTTTTTTCAGTCGGTTTATAAAAAAATCTAAAAAAACCGTTAAATATCAAAAATATATAATTTTTTTATAAGTAATCCATAACATTATATATTGTATTTATCATAACAAATACCGTTTTAAGTAAATGCTTAAGTTTAAAATCATTGCGATTATATTTAAACTACATAGGCATTTTTCACTTATTTTTGTCTTCTGGTTGGTTTTAGCTACAGAAAATGTATGTATAAATAAATGTATAAAATAATGTTTGTAATTTAACTAAGGAAGACTTATCCTGCAAATCTAATTATTTAAGCTTTAAAACATACAGGATTTCGACTGGAATAATATAAATTCCCAATACTAATAATAGGCCTCAATTTTATGTCTTAATATATGTGCTAATATAAACAAAACTACGGCTCTAATAAAACGAGGTAATAAATAAAAAAAAACATAATTAAGTTTATGCTGCTTTAGATAATTTAAAATGAAACAGACATGTAGCTGTCGCAGAATATTTCTGACAGAGCAACCAAAACTTCATAACAATGGTTACTGTGCTAATCCAATTTAAAGGTATATTACATTAACCATTTTTTAAAGACCAATAGTCATCGAATTTATAAGTTTTAAACTAAACTATTTTTTACATTTTTATAAAAGATAACCCTACACGTACAATTTTTGTTCTATTTTAAAACTTAAATGCTAGTATCTATTTTCGTAAAGATCAAATAAAAACAATATAATTCAAACAGTAACTAAAATGTCCACACATAATTATAACATTACTTAAGTGATTTAGGACATTTTGGCTATAAATCAAGCTGGTTTGTACAAAATTTACCATTTTAAACTAAAAAATGGTCTATAGAAATAAGAATAAAAACGTATTTGAGATCAAAATCCAAAAACTCGGTGGTAATGTCGTCTGTCGTCTCCTCGGTGTCCGCATGTTATAAAATCTTTTTTTTGTAAGCTTAGAATATAATTCAGTAGCAGTTTGTTCTAGTTAGGTCTTTTGTTTGTAGCTTGGCCACCTACAATCACTCTATGAAACGTATTTTAAAACTAATTTAAGCAAGATACCCGAAAATGGCTATTAAGTGGCTTACGCCTAGAATTATATAATTAAAATTAGAATTGGAGTGCTATCTGAGCACAGGAGAGTAAATACTTTGAAGAGGCTCTTTAGTATTTCTGTTATGTTATACTAAAAACAGATGGATATGAGGTACAATGTAGCCAACTTTGTAAAATTCCATATACTGATCTAAAATACCATAAGCTTGATTTGTAACAGTTATAGGTTCTACTTGTATATAGTAGCATAAAAATAAAAGCAATATAATACAAATTAAATATTATATTGTTTATTTATCTAGACAGTCCATTTTTATCATTACCACTGCTTTATAAGAATGGTCGATTATCAGTAAAACGTTCTAAACTCATCTTTTAAGTAAACATACGCAAATGAATATATATTTTCTAAAAAATGGTAAAATTCTGACTTCAGAAAGATTTCAACTAAAGAATACTTTATCCCATATAAAACGATAAATGTTCTTACAAAAACCTTATGAATCCATTTTGCGTTCACAAAATACCCATATATCCTTATTAGGGATAAGTATTCCTAAAACGCGAAAAGTTACTGAGTTTTCACTTCAGTAATCCCAAACTTTTTGCGGCAGTGGTAAATACTTTCTTTTGATTTACGGGCCCAGGCATAAATTTGAATAAAATTACATTGGTATAAAGCCAGAGCAGTGTTTTATAGGAAAATGTTTTTCGATAATCTAAAAGTTTCTAACTTTTATTAAATTTTTCACTTTACTCGATGAAATAAATGTGGATCCTTGAGGTTAAATTACTTTTTTTCTTAGACGGTTTGCATTCTGAATTAAAGGACTCTATATTTAAATAAGTCTTATTACAGTACTTGGTACAATAAAAAAATAAATTTTAAAGCTAAACGAAAATCTTAAATTATTTTAATGGTTTGCAAAAAAATGAAAAGAGCTCTAGATTCATAATAGCACACAACGACTTTTTATTTAAAAAAATATTTTTTTCTTAGGACATTAAACTAGGTAAATAAAAGGTGTTCTTGCATTCTCTTATTTAATTTAACAATTATTTAAAGTCATACAGCTGGTATTATTTTTAAAATTTTTAAAATTTTTTTAAAAAATATTTTTTTTAAAAAATAAAATTTTAAAAAAAAAAAGGTTTTTTTTTAAAAAAAATATTTTTATTACCATAATATTTAAGAATAACACAAATATTTTTATAAAATTTAGGTAACGTAGTAAGTACAAGAATCTTTTACATTATTAAAGAAAGTGTTTCAAAAAGGAATAATAATTTGTTTTTAATTTTAAAAAGGAAACAAAATTTCTAAAAATTTGTCCTAAATTTTTAAAGGCTTTCTTGTTCAAAATGTTTAAAAATGTTTTGTAAATTAAAGATTTTAATTAACATAAATCGTCTGGGCATTAAAATCCATCTTTTAAATTCCATTAGTATTTTTTTAATTTTAATTTAAAATTAAAATTAATTTTTTTAAATTTTTTATAATTTATTTTAAAAAAAAAAAAACATTATTCCATAAAAAATTTTAAAGTTACTTCACATCCCTTAAAAATTAAAAAGAAAAACATGTCAAAAATAACGTTGAACATGTGCCTCCTGTACTTACTACGTGACCAAAATTTCATAAAATTATTTGAAACCGTTTTAGCCATATCGCACTGTAACATTTTTAACCTCACTTTGTATATGTACAAACGCTTTAGCATTGTCAAATAAAGAAAATGATTAAAATTACCAATTATGGTAAAACGTTTACAATGTTGTAGTTATTCAATTTTACATGTTATGTAAATGGACGATAAAATATTTAAAATAGCATATTTATTACAGCTTTATCAGATAAACATTTTGTTTTTATATTACATTTAAGGTAATTATAATCATAAAAGACAAAAATACAAAAGTATATGTAACAATAAAGTTTAATTTAAAACACGGGCAACATTAAATAAATGAAAAAAAAAAAAAAAAAAAAAAAAAAAAAAAAAAAAAAAAAAAAAAAAAAAAAAAAAAAAAATTTTTTTTTTTTTTTTTTTTTTTTTTTTATATATATATATATATATATATATATATATATATATATATATATATATATATATATATATATATAATGGGCTCAAAGGGGTTCCCCCTATAACTTTTTTTTTTTAAAATGGGAAAAAGAAATTTGGGTGTTGATATAGTTTAAAAAAGAAAATTGAGGTATTTAATTTTTCTGACGATTTCCGTTTCACCGGAAATGACCTTTAAATTTAAAATTTTTAAAAGGAACACCCTGTATTTTTTTTTTCACCTATTCGATAGAAAATTACATTCAAAAAACAAGACACCCCCTATGTCAACTTTTTTCATTCTTTAAAAAAAAATTTAATTTTTAAAATGCAATCTTTTTGAGTGTTAAAAAAATAATTTTAAGTCAGGGGGGCAAAAAATAATTTTAATCACCCCGACGTATGACATTTGTCTTTTAGGGTAAAAAGATTCCAAATTTTATTTCTAGATATAACTCAATTTTTTTAAAAGGAACGATGGTGTTGGCATATTTAAAAGAGCATTTCTTTCTAAATAATTTGATACCCCCCACTTGATATTTTTTAAATTAAATCAATACTAAAAAAAACAAAAAAAATAGGTAGTTGTTGCTTATAAAACTATTAAAACATCCGGGGGGCATTCGATTAAAAAAATCACATGCATTTCGGCAATTTTGTTACGTAGGCCTGGATATAAACAAAAGCGTTGATGTTTAACAATAATGTTACATATATTTAATAATTAAATACGAGTTAGTTATTTAAAGTTATTGTGGTGTTTGTTAATAATGCATTTTGATTTAAAAACCTATAAATATAATAATTAAAAAAAAAAAATAATAAAAATAAATATTTTTTTTTTAAAAAAAAGCACAACTATATTATATTTTGGCTTTTTAGTGTTGATTTAACTCCGAATATTAAATGGGTATCAGATATTTAGAGAAATCTCTTTTAAAAAATGCCAACGAGCCCTCTTCCTTTTAAAAAAATTGAGTTATGTTAGAAATAAAATTTTGAAATCTTTACCTATCGGAAAAAGACAAAATATGTCAGGAAAAATTTTAAAACTATTTTTTGCCTCCGACTTAAATTATTTTTTGACGTCATGGCATTTCTGGGTGGTCAAAATTAAATATTTTAAAGTAAAATAAAAAAGTTGACATGGTGTCTGTATTGAGAATTCATTTTCTATCGATAGGTAAAAAATTTTTTAAAGTTCCATTAAAAATTCAAAAGTTGGGGTAAAACGAATGTCAGAAAATGAATACGTCATTAAATATTTTGGGTCATATATTGAAAAGGGAAATTTCATTTCACCCCAAAAATAAAAAATTATGGGGGGAAACCCTAAACTTATTACATACATACATACATATTAACTTTATTAAGAATGTAAGGGAATATTTTTATTAATAATTTTTTCGTGGTAATCTTAAATTTATTTAACCAAAGGATTTTTGTAAAATGAAATTATATATTCCAATGGTTTTAAAACTTTTAATAATTTTAAATTAAAAACAAACATATAAATTACTTCCCCTTAATATAAAGTAAAGTAATAATTATGGTAAAATTCCACAGGACTTATTTTTTACCGTTAAAAAAATTTGTATGTCACCTAATGTGACCTTACAAAAACCTATAATTGTTATATTTAGCATTTGTTAAAAAATAATTATATATATATATATATATAATATATATATATATATATATATATATATATATATAAATATATATATATATATATATATATATATATATATATATATATATATATATATATATATATATATATATATATATATATATATATATATAAAATTTAAAATAAAAATATATAAATTTAAAAAACATCCGGCTTAAATGAAACTAATAGATTATTAAATTATCATATATTTTTACCTTATTCATATAAAAGTCATATATTTTTTGAGGAGAATTAGGTCCATCAATTAAAATTGTAAAATTTGACAAAGCAATTTTTATTTCTTTACCTTTACTTAAAAAATAACATTTGTAATATTTTGTCAAAAACAACAAAAAAATACAGAAAATTAAAATATTGACTAAATAAGTTACATATTACAAATCCATTTTTGATCTAGCTTCAAAAGCATAGTTTTAAAGGAAAAAATATTTAATATGGGTAAAATTATTACATTTAAAATATAATGGTGTTTTATAATAGCCGTATTTGCATTTATGCATTTTGAAAATAATGCATAAATCAAAATTAATTTAATAATTATCAATAGCTAAATAATGCACCAAACAGAATATTTAGAATGAAAATGTCAGCCCATCACTTTGCTAATACACTACTTAATTTGAACTGTACATATATTGCACCAAATATTTATTATTTAAATAGAGAGGCAGATTAACCAAATTCTGTATAATAATTTCCCAAAGTCATGTGACAGTTTTCAAATTGGTTGTAAATCTCTGTTAGGTAAATCGATTTAATAACCTGGACTTTGTAAAAGCCATTATTAACTATATAGTAATGCCTATAGAAAAATTAATAAATCCCCAATTTAGCAATCTTTCAATGTATATTCTAGTTTAAAAACTACTTAAAAGAAAAAAGTGCAAATTGTTTTTGGCTTAAAATAAATAAAAGTAAGGCAAAAAAATATTGTTTTATCTATACAGTGTGTCCCAAGTTGGGCCTACATGTATTGGTAACTGGGGAACCATTAGAGCTGCGGGTTTGGGTTAAATTAGGGAAAATTTTTTGACAATTTTAAATTTCAAAATTAAATCTGCTTTCAGATTTATTTATCTTTTATGGTTTTTTTAATAATAAGAAAACCAAATGTTTCATTTTTTTAAATTTTGCCCGTAGTCGCAAAAAACCAAAATTTTAAAAGGGTTAATTACTAATTATTAGAACACTTTTTTTAAAAGAATATAATTTGAAAAATATTTTTCTAACTTTTTTTGTTTTGAATATTTCCCAAAATTTGGTTTTTGGGTATGGATTTAAAAAATTTTTTTTTTTTAAAGAGCTCTTCAAGAGCTTTTTATTGATGTTTTTTGGTTTTCAGATTTCCAAGCTCCCAAAAAGATAATTTTTTTTTTTTATTTGAAGTAGGCTTAGACTAGACTGCGTAATGGCCGCCCGTTTTATAAAACAAATGATACGCAACTTACAATTTAAATAATTAAATTTAAAGTAAAACAAATAAAAACTAATTTTTAATGGTTAAACTGTTTGCCTTTTTTACGATTCCGTTTTTATTTAAAAGTTAATTTTTAAGTTAGATTTTGGAACCTTGGTAATTTAGAAAAGTCGTTTGGTTTATGCAATTTAAATTTTAATCTAACTGGTAAAGTTAATTATTACAATTTTAAATCAGACCACCAAAGACCCTTTATTTAAATACTTTTATTTACCATTATCTATTTAGATGTGAATTTGCAAAAACAAGTAAAATAATTTGCAGTAAAGCTTTTAAACTCATTTATCAATATTTAATTTTTTTTTATTTTTAATGCAATAAATTTTTATTACTGTTTTTTTAAATACTATTTTATGGTCTAATATTTTTGTATAAAAAAATGTCGGTATTCTTTAGGTACTGCAGCACTCCCATACATAAAAATTAATTTTAAAGGAAATCTAATTTTATAATAAAAATAAAAAAAAAGATTACTTCTACTTTGCATTTAATCAACAAATACTATTTTTATACATTTTAAGATGGGACCAGTCATGGTCCCGTGGTATAGAACCAAGTGGTGGCAAGTCCACCACCCTTTTTAAAATCAATCCTAAAAACCTTTTACTGCAAATTAAATAGTATTTAAAATTAAAATTATTTTATTATAAATAATACTTTTTTTTATAAAAATGAAAATATTTATATATATAATATATATATATATATATATATATATATATATATATATATATATATATATATATATATATATATATATATATTAATTTATTTTTCATATTTTATTTTAATATTATATTAAACAATTTTTTAATTTTATATATTTAAAGGAAATTGTTAAATTTTAAAAAAAAATCAAAATTTAATATATTAATTTTATTATTAATACAATTTCTTATATATATAGGCTTTAATTTAATAAATATAAATTAAATAACATTCAAATAATGTAAACTCCTTTATATATATAAATATTATATATATATATATATATATATATATATATATATATATATATATATATATATATATATATATATATATATATATATAATTAAAAACCCAAAACCATAAAAATAACCCTAGAAAAAAAAAATACTAAAAATATAAAAAAAATTAAATCAAATATATTTCCAAATGTTTTCCGTTTTAGACGTAGATCGAAAACAATTAATTAAAATTGATTATTATTCTTATATTTAAAAATGGTCCAAAATTTCCGTAATAGTAAAATTTTGGAATTTTGTATCCAACAAAAGAAAACAAAAGTGGCTATCCCTCGGATCAATAGTGATACTAATAACCATTTTCCATGACTACAGATAAAAGGGTTTTTAAACTGATCCCCGGGGGCTTAGACTTAAAAAAAAGTAATGGTTTTTGGACCACCCATTTTTATAAAAAATTGATGCACAACCCTGTTAGAAGGAATTAAATTTTTCTGAATCTTTAAAGACATGATATTTCCAAAAAAAAGTTATCCAGTAACTCCGATCTTCAAAGTGGTGACAGAACCTTTTGCTGCTAATTATCGCCCAATAAGTTTAAAATTTTATATTTGCAAAATGCTTGAAAAACGGGATATGAAAAATATTTTCATTTTAGTAACTAATCATTCAACAAAGCATGGTTTTACATAGATCTTTGGAGACAAAACCCGTTATTCCCAGGATATCTGCCGGCGTTGGATGGGCAGCCCAAAAGATTTGTGCCTTTATACTGATTTAGCAAGGCTTTTAAAAAAATAAGCCATGGGCGATTACTTGAAGATTGCTGAGGTCATGCAACCGGCTCTTGAAGTGGGTTTGGTCCCACATTGTGGGGGAAACAGGTTGTTGTGGTTTCGGGTATTATGGATCCTTTTGAGGCTACTTCGCCCTTCCCGGGAGTCACCTGGGCCCTTATTCTTTATAATATAATTAAAAACATTAGTAAATGCTTTCCCAAATAGTACCTATGTTTTGTAGCAGATGATTCAAAATATAACGAAACAGCCTTTTTCTTGAATCCGAAATATGTTTTTCAATAACTTCAAAGAATATAAATTTGATTAATTTTAATATAAAATAAGCAATAAAACCTTAAAGAAATTTAATCAAATTAGGATTTGGTGTCATATTAGACAGAAAAGGGTTTCTTTTCGGTTTCATTATAAAAAAAATTTTTTTCCCACATTTGACCCAAACAGAATGTGGGATTTATTATAAAGAAAAAAAAAAGATTTTTTTAGAGATCAAAGAGCTATGCTCTATTTTGCTTTTATAGTAAACTTCATTTGTTAGTTGTATGGAGTCCGCATTAAAACATACACTTTCCCAAATAAAAAAGGGATGGCGTTTAAAAAAAGGGGTGTCAAACTTTTAATTTTTTTTCGTTTTTCGTAATAATTTTTAACTAAATGACATAGCGGTACAAAAAAAGGGTTTTGGGGGGTTTTTCAAGGAAGAAATTTTTCGTCCAACTTTTAATTTTGCTGGTAGCTAAGTCTCCCACTTTTTAAATTTGCATAACTTTTTTAAGCTTGTATATTGACCTGTTTATTAAAAAAAAAAGGTTATAAATTCCTTCGAAAAATTTATACCTATTTAATTTGGGCAACTTTTTTCGAGATAAATGCTTTTTAAAAGGATCCTTTTGATCAGCGTGTTGAAAACTATTACTTTGCAAAGTTTAAAGAATTGGCCAACTATTTTCCCATTGAAAATCGTATCCTTTAAAATGCATTTATCCAAAACAGTTGCCCCCTAAAGACAAATGAGAACTTGACACGAAAATTATATTTTTTTTTAATAAAAAAAGTCAATATTTAGTGAGCCACCTAACATTTCTCCCAAAAGCAACATAAATTTTTGGGGACAATTTAATTTTAAAAAAACCCAAATTTTAATTTTGTACGCTATGTCATTATTAATTTTTTCAAAAAAAAAACAAAATAGTTTGACCTTATCTTAGTTATTATCAATTTTTTGGGATAGCAATTTTGCGTTAATTGCATTTTTTTTCGAAAAAAGGGGAATCTCTTTCTCTGTGTCCATTACTTGTGGGACACCTTGTATTTCAATAAAACAAAAAATTTTGCCCTAAATATAGGTTAAAAAATTTAAATATTTTCAATTCCGGAAATATATATCAAACTTTATGTATAAATAAAATTAGATAGGAATAGAATATTCTTTTTTTTTTTCATTATTTAATACTGGTGTATTTATTTTATAAAAGCGTTAATAATAAAAAAAAAAATTTTTAAAAATAAATTAAATTTTATAAATGTCATCATTTTACGTTTATTACTTTTATTTTAAACGCTAACAACTTAAAAGCACCTATAAACAAAAAATTTTCCTTGTAGTTTTCCCCTGGGGAGTTATCCACTAAAGAAAGGTCCCGGGAAAAAAACTGAATTTCGGATATTTGTCGTCTTTTCTTTATATTGCTACCTTTTTTAGAAAAAATAGGATTGTAACAAAGCAGTTTCTTAAAGCAATTCTGACTTTGGTTGTTTTTAATTTATGAGATCTTAGTCAAACGATCGGGAGAAGCAAAATGATTATTAGATTGTTGTTTTTAAGAAATCAGTCGATTAGCAATCGGTTTAGTTTATATTAGGCTCCATCAAACCATAAATAAAATTAAAGTTAAATTAATATAATACTATTACAGAGATTTAAATGTTCTGTTTAATTAAATATTTTTTCCACGACTTTTAATAACATGTTCATTATTCACTATATTTAAATAGATGATAACACCTATTACTTAGCCGGTTACTAATAGTTCATTACTCGCGGGTCATTACTCATAGGTTCAATTATTCAAGTGATGCATGCCTAGTGACATATGTAACAGATATTAAGGTTGAAAGACTGTCATTACGTCGCAATCTTTAAATTTGATTCTCTAACAGGAATACACCAATGTCATCAATGTCGTAGCCACATAGTAAATTCCGCTGTTTTTTAAAATGGCTAGCCACTGTATAAAACGCCGCCACATTGTAAAATAATCGTTTAGTTTGAATTATTTTATAATACTGGGTTTAGGATAAAGAAAACTTACAATTTAAGAAGAAAAACCTAACGACAACTAACCAAAAACTAAACAGAACGAGGTAATAGTTTAAAAGTTGTTGTTTACGGTCCCCAATGCATCCTATTTGAGTGGTAATAAATGTATATTACGTGGTTTGACCCATAGGATGCAATTGACAGGAGACCGTAAACAGCACCAAACTATTACCTGGTTCTGGTTGAATTGTGTGGGCCTCCTTTCTAAATTGTAAATTTTCTTTATCAAAGTCATCTATTTAAGAATGTAATGGCTCCTATTTTGATCGGCCAGTTTACAAAATGGCTAAAGCACTATTTCTTTGTATTATAAAAGAAAATAATTCAAACTAAACAATTATTTTTTAGAATATGGCCGCGTTTTATAAAAAGTGTATATATATATATATATATATATATATATATATATATATATATATATATATATATATATATATATATATATATATATATATATATATATATATATATACTCTATATATATATATATAAATTTCTTTGGTATTATCGGTCAGGAGAGGGCTAATTAAAGTGAAACACTTCTTAGTTTTAACGAGCTTTTGAAAACTATTTATTTTCTTCCTCAGGTCCACAATATGGAAAAAAAAAAAACATACAATAAAAAAAAGCAAATCTTTTCTCAATTTTAGGTATACTTACAACTAAATGCATTATTTAGAAGTTAGTAACATCAACAACAGCTGAGTTTTACAATGTTTACTGTTACCATACATTGTAAAAACTACAAAGCTCATTGTTCTGTTACAAATCAAAATTGCCTGAGGAGAGAAAAAACTACCTCTGAACTCCCAAATATTTTAAAAGAATTAGTACCTTTGTTGTATATATATATATATATATATATATATATATATATATATATATATATATATATATATATATATATATATGTATATATATATATATATATATATATATATATATATATATATATATATATATATATATATATATATATATATATATATATATATATATTTATATATATATATATATATATATATATATATATATATATATATATATATATATATATATATATATATATATGAATATATATATATATATATATAATATATATACAAGAGGTTGAAACTATTCTCTCTCCAATTAATAAGTACTGACAAATTTTATGTGCCATGCGGTAAATCATTGTCCCAACTTAATTGAGAAATTATGACCAATTACCTTAAATAATATATATTTATAATTATACATTATTATCTTCTTGATACAGACAGAAAAAAGCAATAAAAAGGCAGCCAATCAAATATATTCATATCCCTGTAGGCGGAGCCTTCTTTTTACTCGCACTATCTCGAGGTACGTTAATAGACTATAAACACATATCGCTTCGACTTTCTTATTTATTGTTTTTTATCTATGGCTTGCACGGCTTCTACTGCACCTACGATCCCAGGGTACAGATCGACTCGAGATCACTGAGGAATCAGGTAGCAACCGGGAGAGTTAGATTACTTGTTATTATCTATACTTTAGTATAGTTTTCTTTTACTTTATTTTATTTTTTACTTACCAGATCAGTAAAGCCATGTTTACGTACGTACAACATACAAGATTTTATGTACTATTATGTTATAAACGGGTTCCTAATAACTTTTAAACTTCTGTTTTATAACATTCCCTGTAAACCAAACCTACTGTTTCACGTGTAAGAGCTTTTTCTTTGCCTAATTTTCAGTAAAAAACGTAATATAAATATTAAAAAATTAGAAGCGTAGCCTCGTTTTTGATATAATTGCCTAGGAAATCGAAGATTATATAAAAAGAAGCATATAATTTGTACCGAAAATGGTGCGATCGGAAGAACATCAAGACCACTAAGATACAATTCTGGCTGTTTTCAGCATAGTTTTCCACAAATACAGATGTTTGTCATTGTGCGTCGTTGTCTATGCTAAAGACACAACGACCTTAGTATTCCCAAATGAAGTGATGAGCAAGACCGAGTCTTGGTCTTACGGTCTGATGTGGTCTTGCAGCAATGCAAGACCGAGACAAGACCAAGACCTACCACTCGCTTGCAAGACCAAGACCAAGACCGGGGTATGCAAGACCAGGAGCTTAAGACCAAGACCGAGGAGTGCAAGACTACGCAAGACCCAAAGACCGACCTGCAAGACTCTTGCACATCTGCAACTTTTTTAAAAATATTATATTCAATTTTTTTATTCAATATACAGAGGTATTTCACTTTACAAAATGACTTAAAAAATAATGGCGAGAACTGCCAAAGAGCGGTTATTTAATGAGTAACAGGTTTTTTAATAAAATAATAATAAATGGATCATTGTTATTTTATACAGTTCTTTAACAAAGATTATGAGTAAATTCAATAACATCTTTCAAAAATAATAGGATTGTGACTTAATAGTTCGACTAAGCTCGATATCTCCGAAACCGTTTACGACAGAGAAAAGCTAGGGGTACAAAAGTTATAGAAGCTGAAAATAACTTTTATATTTCTAAGCATTTTTTTTAAATTAGCTAAATGCCACTTACAGGGTGGATCAAAAATTTTCAAAATGCAGAAAAAACATTATGTCTGTTCTACACTGTAAGTGGCACCATTAGATTTATTCTGAATACTAAGATATAAATGCAAAGAGGAATGATTAAATAAAATATATTTTTCATGTCCTATAGAAAAATTTATATACAAAAATGGATTTTTAAATACCACTCCCGGTTTTTGACGAAGAAGGCACAACAAGGCTAAAAGAAGGAGAGAATAATGACGTCATTTTTATCAAAACCGAATATTATATTTAAAAACCATTCTACGATGACATTGTTTTTTTTTTTTAATCTTTATGACAGCTCACGAAGGATTGTCCACATATATGTATATTACTTATCCTACGGATTATATATACATATATAGACCTAGACAAAGCTTAGAGGGGCCGGGTTTTCCGGTGTTTAACCCATTTCATCCCAGTTGTTCCGTCAACGTTGTCAAGCATTGAAACATGCAAATATTGCATTCCACAGCACCTTTTAGACAACGCGGTAGTGCCACTACCGGACGTTATTTTTAAATAACTACTACCTAAAAGTGTCTCTCAGCGCACTGGGAATCAGGAGAACCCCGGATCGACGGGCCCGCGGTCCGAAACTCTGACCACTACGCTACCGGAGACGCAAGTGGCAGTGGATTCTTTGAAAATTCTGGAATGAAAAAAACTCACATTTTATGTCACTCTTCTATAATTTTTCATATTCAGTTTTCACCATGACGAACGGGTTTTGGAGATATCGAGCTTTGTCACAATATATTGAACCACCTTGTGTAATACAGAATGTTAATAAAGTATTTGTACAAACTTTTGGCACGGTAAATGTTTGACTATAATTTAAAGATAAAGTTCACATGAGAGACTGAAAAGATTTTTGAATAACTATTTTTTAATCAAGAATCAATGTTTACATATTAGAATCATTTTACAAAGAAAATTATATCTGGTTGAAATTAAAAGCTTTACATTTTTCTGCTCACACGAGTACATACTTTTGTATTTCTTTTTTTTCTTTATATGCTTCAAAAAAATAAATATTTTTAATCACCAAAATGTTTCTATGTGCCACTAAATGTATAAAAACAGGTTATTGTCTTAATTCAACTAAAAATTGAGCATAAATAAATAAACCCCTACATTTAAAGCCCTTTTAAATCAAATAATTCAAACGTATGTGTAAGGTTAAAATTGGCATATTTTATAATTTTAGTTCAGAAAATATAGTTTTCATCTTTATTTATTTTTAAGAATTAGAAAAATATATTTTATTCAATATTACTTAGTTAAAATTATTACTACCAAAAAAAAAGCAAGGCCTGCAAGACTCTTGCAGCAAGACCAAGACCGGGTGGTGCAAGACCAAGACCAAGACTTTCCTTTGGCTTGCAAGACCAAGACCAAGACTAGCCCGGTCTTGGTCTTGGTCTTGCTTTGCTCATCACTATATTCAAGAAGGAATTGACATCAGTAAATTTCCCAGTGTTATTCCTTTTCTTAAAAAAAAAAAAAAAAAGGATATCGCTCAAAGGAATCCATAATCCTGACTACATCTAAATATAGTACAAAAAAAAAGTTTTAAAACGGCGCAAAAATATTTTACAGTCACTTTTACTTTTATGTTGAATTAAAATCTACATTAAACCGTTTAACCATAAGCAATATTCAGAACTTACTAAAAAGCCAATTAAATCCCAAATTTGCGCTGCCAGTCAATAGTAAACCCTAACAAGTGCATTAATATCTTAAAAAGTCCACTTTTACTTCATATCAAACATAATAAAAAATGAAATTTCTTTGGAAAATCAATATCCATTGTATTTTGATCATTAAGCACTCCAACTAAAAAACATTTCTCTTTTCTCTAGTCCCTCTCTTGGCAATAAAAACCGTTGACAAAAGTAATTTTACGAGAGATTATAGCGGAAACTTCATGACAAACTAGGGCCAAAATAAAGTTACCAAACTGGAGATTTAAAGGAACGGACAATTTCATTTGGCAAGGGAAGCAAGCCGCAGATAGAAACAGAGGTCGTAACGGCAAAGCTAACAAAACAGTGCTTATACAAATTCGATTTAATGATAAATTAAATGAATTTGACACATTTAAGTATATAATATTAAAATTCACATAACCAAGTAAAAACGGTAATTTAAATGTATCATATGAGACACATAAAAATATGTATTTGTTTAATTGTACAGGGTGGTGCGATTTTGACTATTTTAACAGGAAACTCGTATTACCTGACCAGATAGAAAAAAATTGACATAGGGTTGTTTAAGGGCTGGGATTGTTCTGGTTGGATCTGATGTAAATACTTTTGTCTTTAGGTATCCCCACGAAAAAAATTCGCAGACAGTCACGTTACGTGGAGCAAACGAGGGTTTTTCTCGACCCAGTATCTAAAGTTTTGTTTATTAACAAAACTAGAGAGGTGAAAGTGCGCCTCATTACTCATCCATAAGTTGTTAACTTGGTTGTCATTTTCTTCCACTCTTCACCGGGATTAACAGATTGCACGACCTGTATATTGTAAGGGTGATATCCAAGATCTTTATGAAGAATCCTCCTTACCGATCTGTTACTTATTCCAAGACGTGCAGCGTGACGGATGGCTGATCTCCGTGGACTTCTTAACATTGCTTGACGAACACGTTTGATGTTTTCAGGGGTTCGAACTGTTTTCTAACCACCACCTCTTTTTTTAAGCGTCGATCCAGTTTTCTCAAGATTGTTTACCCAAGTTTTAATTGCTTTATCTGACGGAACTGGCTGATTGCGGGGTATATCGAAATGCCTTCGAAGGTCACGACGCGTTTGCACTAAACTCTCGTTATTTTGATAGTAGGCTTTAACTGCGTAGCCTTGCTGCTCACCTGTCCAACGATCCATTATAACTAAATGGCAAGCCATGCAGGTTCTGACACGCCCGTAACTTTCGATGCCACCACTTCACCACGTCCTGCAAGCCCCACCACAAATCTTTCCGTTTGACTGCCGGACCCTGTATATCAGATCTCATCAGATAAGCTAATTAAGGGTAAATATCTCCAACAATTCTAATACCTTAATTAGTAGACGTCTACGCCATCTGCTGACTAAGGAGCGAAGCATACTTCTCTCAACTTATGGTGTCACTGACTTGTCGAGCTGAAATAATGTTATATTTGAAAATGTATGCCCCATAGTTGTACGGACTATTAACAATAGAGTAGTTACTATCTTAATTAACCTTGTAGCGATTTCAGCTAACGGTGTGTTCTTTAAACATGTATTTTTTAAAAACGCAGTGATAAACATTACGATAAAAACAATATTTTGCCGCCACGAGGGTTAAAAATTTATTAAACAGTAAAAATAATAAATAATGTTATAAAAACTAGAACTTTTAACTATTTTACAATGTTATTTAGAGTAATTTATATTAAAAGTACAATTTGCCACGTGTTGTACATTTCCGGTAGAAGCTAAATCAAGCGAACGGTTTAAGCAGACGGATAAACCTGAACTTATAGTGGCGCTGGAAGTAGTAGCTGTAGCTGTAGGCTGTAGACATGGCGTCGGCTCGAGTAAATTTATGGTATTATTTTTCGAAACATTATTTTTTAAAATTTTATTAGCAATTTCGATTTTATGTATTATTGATTTATCTATATAACTTTCTGCAACCGAAGAAGATTTTCATCCTCCGTGCCGTTTTAGGTCTGTAATGTCTGCCCCAGAAGAATTAGCCCATAAAGTTGCGAAGGACCTCCTAAAATAGTGTCCGGTATACTCTTCAAGATTTTCAAGCTTAAGGATCCCGGCTATATTAGAGAAAATATATGTTATCTGAAGCTTCGGATAAAAATTTGGTGATATATTTTTTGGTCAATGTTTTAGATTTTTTGGGTTTAAAGCCCGTATTTTTCTGCTTGATAAAGGCAATTACCTTATAAAATTTGCTGATGTCCACATTTCGCTTTAGTTTTATCATCGTTTTCAGCATGGAATCTGGCCCATATTGTAGACCGCTTCAACTTCTTAGAAAGTTTGGCAAAATATGCTAGAGAAACCTCCTCTTTGTCGAATGTATTAACGTTTCTTTGGCAACACCAATCGTTGAAAAACAAATATTCTTGTTCATGTCTAGGAGCAAATTTCTACGGTATAATTTTTAAAGTAGCTACAATAGCAGAATGTCAAACATCTTGTGGAATTTCGTGTTCCATATTTTATATAAGATTATACTTGACACTTCGAAATTATTTTAAAAGTCAATAAAAACTCATCATTAAGGTAGGTAGGTAGGTAGGTTTAAAGTGAGTGGACTTTTTACGCCCTCCACTGCAACCGCTTGGTCTATTGTGGCTGACACCTTTTTATATTTCTTCCAATAGGATCGGACTTCTAATGAATCCAATACCAGATTGGGAGAGAGTTTTTACATCTCCTCTTACGCGTGTCGCTACCGGACACGAGCACAATGTGTTCTGATGTGTTCTGGTGTCCCTGTCTCCTGGAAAGTATGACGAGCAGACGATTAGATCCATCATGCCCTTCTCTCCCGGTCTAGTGACGTAGGTAGCTACCAGGTCCTTGTTCCAGATGTTCTTTCTGATGCCGCATCTCCGGCCTTATCCTATGAAAACGGTCCTTTCCGCTTTCTGTTTGGATTCAGGGAACCCTTCCTAAGCACCTGTTTGTTCGGGATGGATTATTCCTTCCCGTGAACCAGGCGCCGGTGACTTCAGGGGCACCTTACGAAACGGATTCACTCGTTTCGGTCGGCGCACCTTTGTCTGCTTGTGACCTTGAGTGGCACCTCTCGAAACGGATTTATTTGTTTCGGTCAGCGCACCTTTGTCACTTTTTTCCTATGTTTGGAGCTAGGGAAGTAATAGTCCACCACGCAGAGCCCCGCATTACTGTAGTAAGACTAGATACTCTAAAAGGTCCCCCTATATCTCAGAGGCATCGTTGGAGACACCTGTTTAAGGCACAGGATGTCATTCGCTCATCAGCACGGTATGCTAACACCTTGAGTTAAAGCCTTGTGTTCATCTTAGCTTTCGGATCCCGTTTCATACGCTAGCCAAGAGAGTTGCCGATTACCAGCAACTCTAGCGCATGTTCCAAAAGATCCTACTGGGCCCAACCACAACGACGATGTGTAAACACAGCGGTTGGGGAAACCGAACGTAATATGGTAAATCAACAATACACTTATTCAACGTCACTCTCATATTTTAGGTGTTGAAAGCCAGAACGAACACCCAAAAAATCATAAATAGTGCATTAATATGCATTTCCAATTTCAGAAAACCTTCACCTAAAAATACCACACATTTTTTTTAAACCAATTTCTTCCATTTAAGTCATTAATTGGATGTCCGATCTGTTTCTCAACGCCTCATTAAACGTTTGCAAACTCCTTCCGCACTAGTGCGGGAATAATGTCTTCATACACAGAAAATAATGTGGAAAGAACTATTTTCGTCACGCTCGTAAAAAATATATTTACATAAAAACCTTTTACTTAAAACCAGATATATTAATAATTATATATATTTTTTTTAAATAAACCTATACAAATTATTTTTTCGGTCCTTGTCTAAGACAAAAACAATTCTAAAATCTATTTTGTTTTTTTTTTTAAAAAAATTAAAAAAAAAATTTTAAAAAAAAAAAAAAAAATTTTTTTTTAAATTTTTTTTAAAATTAAATTTTTTTAATATCTAAAACAATTTAAAACCCGTTTCTTTTTTTTTTATTTTATTATTTTTTTTTAAGACAAATTATATGTAAAAGGGTGATCAAAAATGAAAAAAAAAAAATTAGTGTGTCCCATTTCATGGAAATTTTTTTTTGGGTTTTTAAAATATTTGTTAAAAGGTCATATCAATATCTCTAGACTTTATGCCATTTTTTTAATTAGGGTTGGGTTGCGATACTCAAACGTTAAATTTTGGTGATAAATTTCTTTTTTGTTAACTGGAAAATTTTTTTCGGTTTCAGGTTTTAATTGGAAAAAACCCATTTCTTGAAGTCCAAAGCTTTTTTCATAGGTTTAATTTTATATTTACGGGGCCAAAAAAAAAAAAACACTATTTGAAAAAAAAAAATTTTTTAACCCCCAAGGCCCTAGGGTTGTTTTAAAAAGGCCGTTAAAGTTTTTAATATTGAAACGATTCTACTGTTAATCAATTTTGCTGTTTGTCCCTGTAAACTTATTCAGAAAAAAATGCGACGTTATTTGGCATTAGGTCGAATGTAGAATTTCCAACAACGTTTTAAAATTTTTTAAACATTTTTAAACTTAAATTAGAGTATTATGATACGTATATGATAAACGGGTAGGAGTGAAATCAAAAAAAATTTTTTTTTTGTAAAATTTTCCAAAAATGGCAAAACTGCGAAAATGAATAAAAATATAGGCGGAATTTTTAGACACCCAAAATATTAAAAAGGGGTTACATCCTAAAATTTTTTCTCAAACATGTTCGCAAACAAGGGCCCCTTTTTACCAAGTTGGGGAATTAGGATTCATAAAAATTTAAAAGCATTTTTTGATCATCCTAATCATGGGACAATACCAAATATCCCCAATTTTTTGAAAAATGTTTCAAACTTAAGCGTTGACCCATTTTTGCTTTAAAAAGTTTACAGGCTTAAAAAAATAAACGATTAACGGGGAGAAATCGTTTCAAGATATTAACACAAATTAACTTTTCCATTTTTTAAACAAAAACACACATATGGTCCATTTCCTTCAAAAATTTACCCTATTTAATTTTTAACAGCTACGTTTTTTGGATTTTTTGGCCCGTATACTCATAAAATTATAACCATAAAAAAAGCTTGGGACATAAAAATTTACATGAAGTGAGTTTTGAATATAAACACTGTTTAAAACCGTCAATCCATTTTTTAGTTAAAGCTTTTAAAAATTAATTACCAAAATTTTACGTTAAAGTGTATCGCAACCAGAGGTCCTATCCCCGGAAAACTCAATTTAATGAAAAAAAAAAAAAACTGAAATAAAACTTAATTTTTTTTTTTTTGCAGCACTCTATTGATCACCCGTTAAAATGATAATATAAATTTTTAAAACAAATGCAATACAAATTAAAGAAAAAGAAACGGGTTTTAAATTTTTTTAAAAAAAGTTAATTTTTTAAAAAA
>JAHBCN010012483.1:0-26598 GCA_019359885.1 Listronotus oregonensis
AAATGGTCGATATTTTTGTGAGCTTTGTTTTTTTTACCAAAAATATTTGTAAATAAATAAAAACACGATTTTTTAAAATAAATTTTTAAACATTGTATGATAGTTTCATGTACATTAGGGTGGTCCAGGATATTATGGTAAAATCTCAAGTTGAATGTAAAACTCAAGGGACCTCCCAATTGTTTTCTATTTGATAAAAGAAGTAAGGAGCCAAAATCTCAAGGTCAGAAGTCACTTGGAAGGAGTGCTCAATGCTGTTTAAAAAAATGAAAACGGGAATTTTTTTAACAATTTTTGAAAAATGATAAGACATGTTAGGATACAAAAAAATTAAATGTATTTGATTATTTTACATATGAAAACAAAATTAAAAATCAGGACATTTCATTATATATTAATAAAAATGAAGTTCTTAAATTTTGTCTTTGGAAGTGGATGGTTTCTGTAGGCTTTCTAGAACCGCCTTCTTTGTTGGTTCAGTCGGAACTTGTTTACGATTTGCCTCTACAATCTGCAAACAGTTGTTTTTCCTCCTCGCCATTTGTTATGAGTTTATTAAAATCTTGAAAGAGTTTAACACCTCTTTCTGCGATGTCATTTACCACTTTGATTGTATTTACTATATTTTTTGCCTCTTTGAACTCTGGCTCCTGTTCCCATTCACTTGGGTGCTTGTTTGAAAAGCTTTTGTTAATGTTTAGCTTAGTAAACATCAATTTTTTTTTCTGCTATTAGCAAAATCTGCCAATTCACATTTATCGCTTAGTAAATTGGAATTTCCTCTAATCATCCTGGGTGGTGCAGGGACAGACATTTTACCCAAAATGCTCACTTTGTTTTCAAGGCTCACTTTCTTGGAAAAAAGTGATAATCCACCAGTTCATTGGATAGGTACCACAAATGTGGCTGCAAGGCTTTTTGGATGGTTTTTAGCTATATCTTTGTCGATTTCGCTGTATTTCCCAGCCTCTTTCCAAAATATAAGATCGTTGAAAGCTGCGTTGGCGCTGATTGGAGCCTCAACCCAGTTTTTTACAATACAAAAAGTGCTCCGAAACGGACAAATCTTACCAAGTTTTCTTTTTCCTTGTTTGTGAGATGGTAAACTCCTTGACCTTGGAAAAGGTATAATTTATATGCATAAATAAGCTTAGCCATCCACCGAGCGTGGTGTATAGGCCCAGGTACTCTCCAGTGAATATTTTTTATTGGTTGTCCCAACACCAATAGCGTCAGTTCAATTAATTGAGATAGTCATCTCGCGGCTGGTCTTTGTTACTAAGATGTGGTAGCAGGACTCGATGGCACTGTTTTTTAACTCAGCTTCTTAGGGGAAAATTTAATGGTGTGTAATCTGATCGATCAACTGCATTCCATGATTCCTTCAACCTTTTAAATATGGGAATTTCAGGAGAGCTTGAAGATCCCAAACATAATGTAAATACTTTGCTCAAAATGATTTCCATTATGTGATGGCGACACGCCAGCCATAGAAGCTCTTTGTTTAGCTTATTTTCAATGAAAGTGCATGCACCATTCTTCACACCTGTATTGACGGCTGTTGTGTCAAAGCCCATACCAATGACTTTATCATCGAGATCCCATGTTTTAAGAGTTTTAAGTACTCATCTCCAGTGTTCGAGCCTGTTCCCTGAGCCAGTTTTGGCACTCCCAGTAGTTTCTCATTTCCACCAGCATATGAAACTAGGACTGGTAGTCTATCTACTTTTTGTGCACCTAAAATGTTGGTCAAGATTTTGCTGTCCCAATGAACTACAATTGGTTCTTTGATGTCTAAGTTTGATTTCATCTCTGTTGAAAAATCCCGCCTTGCTGCTTCTCGTTTTCTTTTTACAGAACTTCTTGAAAGCGGCAATTCGGCAGGATCATGCCCAAGTGCAGCGGCAATAGGAATGATAAGCCTTACAGCTTCACGATCGGAAATTTTATTCCTGTCTAAAGCCCCCCCGCCACATTCATGTCAAAAAGGCTCTTCTTAGCCTTTCGTTCAGAAATATCTTCGCTCTTGCCACTAAAACTTTTTCTAACCTTTTTTTTGTTGAAGTCGAAGGTTGATATAATTCATCATCAGAACCATTTTCAGAACTGCATTTGGCAACTGAACTCTCATTTAAGTCATCATCGGGTGGGGGTGGATTAATAGAAGATGATGTAGTTTCTGCAGCAAAAACAGACTTTTTTCTTCTCGTCTCTTCTTTTTCAAATCTTTCTAGTGCTCTTTCTTGCTTTTTAATATACTCCTTGTCTTGAGATGAAATGATCATTTTTCTCTCAGTTCTTTGGTCAGTTAAGAAATCTTTGTCTTGTTGTATTTTCATGAGAATTAGAGCATCTGAATGAGCAATGTCAAAAAGTTTTTCGATTTTTTCTACAAATGATTGCTCGTTATTTCTTTGTTTTTCTGTTTTTCTGCCTTTATTTTTCTTTAAAAGTAGCCACTGTGAATGCACACTTTCGAGTTTTTCAATCGAATCCTTGGTATACTTAGTCGGGATTAGGGCTTTCCTCCAAACATCATTCAATTCTTCAATTGTGCTATGACTAGCGTTCCTGACAGATTTTTTTTCACTTAAAAAGTAATGAAATCTTAACAATACTTCTTTTGTTGTAGGAAGTTGGTTCTTCTTAGTTAAAGGTTCTAAGTCCTTAACACCTATTAAGTAAACACTGTCCGCCTGACGCGTCTTAAGCGCACTCATTTTGATTGAATTAGAGTTCAAACTAAAAATCACACTGTCAAAAAATTAACTAGATACTTTCACTGGCTCTGTTCTTTATTTCAGTTTCTATTGATGAATGCACTGATCTTCCCAAGTTAAATTTTGCAGTTTAAAAAACCTGAAACAACAAAAATCAATACAAACTTCTTCTCGGACTTCCATTGTCTTTATTTAATTTTACACAACGTTTCGATCAGTAAGTATCTCTGATCGTTTTCAAGTGAATACTTGAAACGATCAGAGATACTTACTGATCGAAACGTTGTGTAAAATTAAATAAAGATAATGGAAGTCCGAGAAGAAGTTTGTATTCAACCTACAACATTGTCTAGAACATTCAGAGAAACAAAAATCAAAAAATACTTAAAAACCCAGAAGTTACTAATATTTGAAGTTATATAACTCCTTTACAATCTGGTACCCTCATGCTGAAAGTGCTGAAAATGTTTAATATCAACTGTAATAAAGAGATAATAAGCTTTGTTAACTTCTGAATCCTAAAAATAAAACATATAAATTTCTTTAGCTTAAGTGTTTTATCGAAATTTAAAAACTAAACGTCGTTGAGCACTGCCTTCCTTATGTCTTAGGGTGCTAAGATTTTGCATAGATTATTCTTTTATTAGATGTAACAAAATGGGAGGGTCCCTAGGTCTCTAAAAAAAACTTGAGGTTTTTGGACCACCCTAATGTACATATTACCAATTTTGTGTTAAAAGAAAGGTAAGACAGTGTAAATAAGTTTAATCTAATCCCAAGATTCTGGTTGTATATTAAAAAGTGAAAATTTTATAACTGCTTTTTAGGCATATACTTTTTACTAATAACAAACATTCATGAGACAGAATAACAGTGGTTAAAAATGTTTAGTAACCTTTGGTACCTAGGTATCCATTGTAACAGTATCCGTTAAATATTATGTGTCTACAGTATGTCGAGTTTAAAAAGTTGATATTGTAAGTTAAGCAAAAATTAATTTCTTTTAAAACAAATACAGAAAAGCAAAAAGGAACTTTAACATAAAATTTACTTTCTTTCATTCAATTTGAGAGACCTGTATATATTAAAATTTGCCGGCCCCCCAGTAATTAATAATTTTGACCCTTTTAAAAAAAAATGTACTAAATTATTAAATGAAATAAAAGCATAAATGTAAACCTTATTTCTTTTTGAAAATCCACAGAAATACACAAACATTGTAGAAATCATCTAAAAGATAGTTAAGATTGCCTTACTTTTCTTACTGTTTTCCTATGAAATTTTCATTATCTTATTATTCATTTAATATAATACTATTTTTTTGATTACCAACGTTACGTCACAAAGAAGCACCTAATTTAAATATAAAAAATACTTACCTAAAGTAAAAATGCCGGGTATGTTACCCTTGGATTTCAAGACAAAACCATACAACCCCCTAATCATTTTGTTACGATATTATAAATAACAAACAATAAACACAAAATTATAGTCACAATTCAATAAACACTAATCACTAAAATAAGAAGGTTTTTATTAATCCAAAAAACTTCTTCAACCAAAAAAAATGGTACCTCCACAAAGCAAAACAATCGAAACAATACGGCGCAAAGGGCACAAACCACAACGAAAATGACAAAATGAGACGACGGCGGTTCAACGGCGGACAGGGGCGGATATAGTTTCATACGCCCCCGCGCGGCCTTGCCCAAAAACCTTAGACAACCTAAGATCAAAAACGGTACTACGGCTTTCAAAAAAGTATAATGTTGCCTAACCCAACACTGATTTATCAGGGGTAAGAAAGGAACACATTAAATTTGTGGAATTTTTTTATTGCGCAGAATCGGCGGGGCCATCTCTGACAGTTATTTTCATACTGGGCTGGACATTTTTTGGTCGAATGGGCTTCCATACAGCTTTAAACCCTTTGTTTTACATAAAGGGTATGATATTTTAGGTACACATGTCTAATGGTTTGTGAGATATTCGATATTGAAAATTGCCCATTTTTACTACTGACTGACTACTTTTTTTCTTCTTCTTTTCCGGGGCCTCCGATCACTCGGGGGGGCAGCCTCTTGAGCTTTTTGTGCCTAATCTCCCAATATCTTTTATACTAATCCTCCCATTAGTGTTTTCCTTCCAAGTCTTATAAACTTGAGACTGTTGGTTAATAATCCTGTGGGCCATTTTGCCAAAAAATGCCTGTCGGGTTCAACGTCACATTCGCAAAAATGATATGGTAGGCTTTTCTTTTCCCCTCGTCCAATTCTGCAACTTGGGTCCCCATTGTTGAGCCTATCTTGTTTAGGTGTCCTTTGGTTATCGTGTCCTGTTAGCAAACCTACTGTTATGAAGTCTTTTTTACTTTGTCAGAAGTTCTTCCTTCGTTCTTTTGGATGGGCCCCTTATGAAACTTTTTCCATGTCTTTTCTACTGAGGTTTTCCCAGTATTCCTCGTGTTTGTTTCGGATCCATTCCCTGGTTTATCCTTGTTTGGCTGTGGTTTTGGTCATTGCAAGGGCAGGTTCTGTTCCAAAATAGTGTGTGGATGATCCATAAACTCGCTAGCTCATCTGCTTTTTCGTTTTCTTCTATTCCCAAAAAGTCTCGGTATCACAAGAGAAAATTTCCCTGTTGCGTTCAATGCCTTTTTTGGGGATTCCCATGTCAGCCTTTGGGCCACCCTTTTGGGTTTTTTTAGGCTCCCTAGTGACGCCTGCCATCTGTTATTATGCAGATCCGCTTGTTTCTAAAAGCCCTCTGTTATTTTTTGCACTGTGCAGTAAACCATATATTTTTGTTTGAAATACAGAACTGTGTGTTCCTAATGAAATGGAAAATTGTGAATTCCTCATTTCACTGTTCACGCCCGTTCCAGTTCCCTGCTCAGTTTTGGAACCATCCGTATACCAGATGATATCTTTAACCGTGCTAGGGAATCGGGTTGCTGCCTCATTTCCCGTTTTTTTTTACCAAAAAGGGTTTTGTTAAAAAAATTTTAAATCATTGGACTGTTTCTCGCCCAAAGCTATTACCGCCACTGATTTTTATGTTGTTGTGTCCCAAACTAGAGTAGACCCCAAATTTGGGTTTTTTGTTGTAGTCGGAATTTAGCCCATTCTCGCCTCTCCTATCACAATGAGGTTATGTGGCGGAAGGTCTAAGAGACACTTCATGGCTGCTGTTGGGGTTCTTTTAATTGCAAGAGTCTCGTCCCGGGGGCCCGCCTGTAAAAGCAGTTTTTTGTCCACCACAGTGATGCGTATGTTATCAAAGACCTTACCACCATGATGTTTAACCAATAAACATGTATGTTTGGTTTAAGGGCCCCCAATGTTTTTCCATGAGCGCTCTGATTAACATAAGAGTCATCTTTGCTTTCTTTTGACTACCTACTCACTTTTTTAAACTTTTTACTGAATTATAAATTTTGGTTGTATTTCGTTATTGAGAACAAAGAAAAAACGGATTTTTAAAAACATTTTTTTAGTTTTTTTTCTGAAAATATCAATTTATTTTGTAATTTATTACAAATTCATTACAAATAGACTTGTTAAAATAAAATGTGACATTAAGCCTTTTCAAGGGAACGCTGGTGTTAACTATGGTATTTACCATAGTGTTAATGCGAGCTCCGGTTTTAACCATGACGACATTAATTTTTGCTCATTCTTACTACTAAAAATTAGAAAAAATTTTATTGTAAAGAAAGAAGCCTCCCTGGAAGTCATAGTAGGTTTTTTTTCAACAGCTTAATACATCGAAATCTTTTATTACTCCACGAAACTTGGATTTTAAAAGCAGCTTAATGAACTTTTTTTATCCAAAAACTTTGACATATGACTAGCAAAATGCAAAATAATGCCCCTTCGACCACATAATACCGAAAACTTGCATGAAAAACCACGGACCGGGAGTTGTAAATTTAACTAAATTATAACGGGACATGAAACAGACTATTTTGGCTTTACATTGTTAGAATCAACGGGGTATCTTACAGCCGGGTGCGATAATAGATGGAGCAGGGAGTTTTGCACCAATACATGGATTTAAGAAATTTTAGTCTCTTAATTTCATAACACTAACTATAGTAGGGTTCAATAAATTATGTCATTCGAAAAGAACAACACGATTTTATAGTTTGATATACATTTTGTTATTCAATATATTTTTCCTGGACATTAATACACTCTTGTTTTAGTGATCTCCTAATTTATGGATTACCTTCCTGAAGTGGGATTCTGGAAAACTGTCAAATTACCGTTTCCCAGCTTTTTTTAAATGTGACGAAAGTCAAAGGAAGCTAAATCTAGTGAATGGGGTGGCTGTTGCAAGAATTCATACTTAATTCACTCAATTTTGCGATGATACTTTAAGATGTGTAAGAGAAGGCATTGTCTTGATGAAAAATTATTTTTTACCAGTTGGGAGGTAATTGAAAAGCAGAATTTCTTTTGCATCCCCAAACACTGATGTTAACTTATTCTTAATGTAACTCGCTTCGGAGTGAAAGTACTGGGCTCATACCATTCCTTAACCTTTTGTTTTGAGTTAGGATCATTGTGGTAGACCCAAGTCTTAATCATAGTGATGAAACGCGGCACAAAATTATTTTTATTCGTTTTAAAATTCTCCAAATATTAAGGGTTTCTCTTCGGGGATGGACGGCAACGAAAAAGCGGATGAGCTAGCGAGACCGGGATCATCCATACCATACTTTGGGCCAGAACCTGCCCTTGGAGTGACCATAACCACAGCACGAGGGCAAACCAGGAAATGGATCCGAAACAAACACGAAGAATACTGGGAAAACCTCAGTAGAATAAGAGATGGAAAAAGCTTCATAAGAGGCCCATCCAAAAGAACGAAGGAAGAACTACTTAGACACAGTAGGAAAAGACTTCGCATATTAGTAGGGTTGCTAACAGGGCATGATAACCTAAGAGGACACCTACACAAGATAGGCTCTTACAATGGGGACCCAAGTTGCAGAATGTGCGACGAGGGGAAAGAAACAGCCTACCATATCCTGTGCGAATGTAAAGCATTGAATCACAAAAGACAGGCATTATTTGGACAACCTGCAATGAGCCCACAGGAATATATCAACCAACCAGTTTCGGGGTTATACAGACTTGTAAAAGGAACAAGACTATTGGGAGGATTGATATAAAGACAATGGAAAGATTAGGCACAAAAAGCCCATGGGGCTGCGCTGCCTCCGGTAGTTAATCAAGACGGCTCCAGAAGAAGAAGAAGAAGAAAAAGGAAGAAGGGTTTCTGTTTACGAATTCGGGGTCAAATGTGCAAAATTCAAAATGGGAGAACCAATATGGCGGACGAGATTTTTAAAATTAACACATTTCTGACACATTTCGTACATTCTTGTTTGCAAGTCAGACTCAGTGATTCTCAAAACCGTACCGAATCTGGCTTTAATCGGAAGCTTTTGGATATTTGATTTACCATGTTAGACTCACGAATTTTGTAAATTGCACTTTGAATTCGTGATCAGCGGGAAATCTCAATAATATCCGCAATGTTGCCAACTTAAATGACGAATTTTGATCTTCTCTTTGTAGTAGTGAGGTTAGTTCTGGTTATTAAAAACAGGCATATGATAATGCAACACTAACTCGATTATCTTCCTTTCATTTCCTTTTTCCTTTTATTGTCTTAAGAAATCAGAAATTTGCTTTTACGAAAACATTTTAGGCTTAAGATGAGACTTTTAGTTTAGCATTTAACGAAATTTGCTTAACATTTAAATGGGAATTGCACAAATAACAGGTTCTTTAAGATTGTGGACATTTCTTACGTGAAGATTTAATTGTGTAAAAAATATTTTTGGCGTATAACACAGAAAACCGGCAATTTTCCTAAACTACCATTTTATTTCATAATTTTTAGTTTTAAGTAAAAACTGAAATATTGTTTTCGTACACCTAATTTAGCGTCGGGAGAAGTTGTGAAAGTTTATTTGGGTTTATTTTTTGGAAAATGATTATTGTTAACTTTAATTTTTATGTTATAAGAATAATAATATTGTTTTATTAATATATTATAATTTTTTCGACAAAGCAATATAAAATAAAACTATGATATTAACAAAAAATAAATAATACATTTTATGATATTATGAGGAAAAAAAGACGATATAATGGTTTTATGCAATAAATCCATTTTAAATTATCTTCAAAGTATTCAGACAATACAAAAAAAATTTCCAATTTTTTTTTGGCATACAAATTAAATTTATAAAATTTGTAAATGATTAATCATAAATTTTTTAAGTCATAGATTCAAAATTTTTTTGTTAAAGTAGAATATGGATTTGGAAAAAAAGCGAGAATTTTGTCTAGTATTGTAAAAAATTTAAAAATTATTAAACCCCAATCTTCTTTATATTAAAGATAATTTTTGAAAATATAGATGGAAGTAAGTGTTAAAATTCTTTTGATATATCATCTATACCCCTTGTTTTCAAATATATCAAAACTATTCTTTTCAAAAAGACCGAATATAATAGATACTGATAAGAATTTTTCCCCAATTAGTTAAAAAAAAAAATGGCTTTTAAAAAATTTTCTAATTTATAAAAAGTACTCTAAAATAACAATTAGATGCAACTTTACTACACAATTTTTTCTATATGTTCTTTGAAATTTAGTTTTACATCGACAAAAAATTCCAAAAAATTTAGTGCATATTTTAGCATTAAAAAGTATGTTATTAAGTACACAATTAAATGTTAAGATATAAGTTTAAATTATATTAAAAAAACAAGTTTTAAATTATCATTTTCAATTCATATCATCAAGGACTTAGTATTTTTGTTATTCTATAAAATAATAAAACAGTTGTATCATCTGCAAACATTGTAAATTTTTCTTTTATATAAAGTAAAACTTAATAATTTATATATTATAAAAAAAAAAAAAATAAACCCCCTAAGGAACACCACAATTTTATTATTTAAAACAATTATTACTGATCTACAATTTCTGTTCTTTCTGAAAGATATGACTTAAACCAATTTAAACAATTTAAAGAGACACCACGAAATCCAAAAACCCTTAAGTTTTTTTAAAGGGAAAAAAAGTTTTTCAGTCACAAGCTTTAGCTATATCAAAAAACAGCAGCTGCTAAATCACCATCATTTAACGTAGTGTAAGGATATTCAAAAAAGGAAATATTGCATCATTTGTATTTTTATTTTTTAAGAATCAAATTTAAATTTTTTTTAAAATTTAATTTTTATTAATAAAAGAAATCATTATACTTTCTACAATTTTTTCAATTATTTTATAAAGAGTTGAAAATTAACTAATTGGTCTAGAGTTAGAGGGTGTATCACAGTGTCCTTCTTTATTAATTGGAATAATCACAGCACTCACTAAACGCTTTTAAAGCTTAATTAGTAAGTTAGGAAAAAAATCAGGTGGCACATCAATTCTGATAGTGGATTTTCATTTTTTATGATATTTTTAAATAAACATACATTTAGAAATTAAAAGAAAAAAATCTGTAGTTTTACAGGTATTTTTCGAGAATTTGTTGTATTTATTAGACCCGTTGTTCAAAGTTAGGGATTTTATGTGCTCAGTTTTGACCTTGAATTCGTATTCAAGAGAAAAACATATTTCAAAATACTTGCATCGCATGTAACGTACAGATCACTTTTTTGTGTGGCGGTGTAAATGCCAAATTGACTCACTTCTTAAGGAAAACCTATTAATGCTTACAAAATTTGCGTTAAACACTTAAACACTCTTATGATCACGTTTTTGGAGAGTAGACTCATCTACTTTACATTTTTCAGTGTGTGACCAGATCGGCTACGACCCTAAAAAACTTTTCCGTAGTTTTCCCGCTTTGGGCAAAAGGGTGTCACATCTCGCGAAAAGCGACAATTGGAGTTAAATGACGCGTTCCTGAAGAATTTAAACGGGGGGCGGCCTCCGAGTCATTTAAAGTGACAGAACGACACCCGGAGATAATTTGAAAGCATGCTTCCGTGACACATACTTTACATCCTTTTTTAAAGGGAAAACATTAAAAACGAACTTAATCCCGAGAATATTGTCCTGCTGACATGATTTTTCCGGTTTTTCGATACTCTAGCTGCGCTGGATCAAGTTCCGGCCAAACGCACGCAGTGTGTATGTTGCACTTTACCCCTATCACAACTTTGTTATCGTTTCCATAAAGTTATGGCATTTGGATTTTCATTCACATAAGCATTCTTAATACCTCTAAAAATTGAGAAAGTGTTACAAGTAATAAAATTATCTGACTGACTGACTTCACCCACAATCATAATAAACCTTTAGTTTGGTGGAGATATCTGCCCACCTCAATTGAAAAACCGTATCTACAACAAAAAATAAAAACGAGATTTTTACATATATGGATTCCTATTATATTATTTTATCATCTTACAACTTGAAAATACGGTATCTGAACGATTAACTGGTAAAAACACTTAAAACACTTTACCGTATCTGCAAAATCGAGCAATTTTCTTAATTATAATGCCGTATCTGCTTGTGACATAATCAAAACACGGTATCTGCCAAAAGAGCATTCGAAGACGAAAAAATCGATAATAATGATATGCAAGAACTGTGAGTATATATTTTTTCATTCATTTACCAGATTTGTCGTATATTTAAAGTCACTTAAAACGGCATAAGGGTTCGTTCATGTTGGAGCTGCGATAAGCAATAAGAGGGAAGAGAAGACAATGAAAACAGTAGTGTATATTATGGACAACAAGCATACAGACTACAGACTACAGCTTTATTTTTTTTCTTTGTTTTCTCTTCGCTCTTATAGCTTATCACAGCTCCAGCGTAAATGCACCCTAAAAGGTTGTTTTTTTTTTGAAGGAATCATTTGGAAGGTGGTAGTGCAGCCGATAACGATTATGTCTTGCACGAGTTACAACCTGTCAGTTTTGCATCTAGTAACGAACCCGAGCAGGGACGATTCATTAATGTTCTAACCAGAAATAGTGACTCGGAAGACGAAACTGTTGCTGCGTTAGTAAATCCTTATGAAATTGAAGAAGTTCGAGGTAAATGTAGAAAAAAAATTATACTTATACAAAGATATGGTATATATAAAAATGAATTTTTAGAACCTCTCAATCAACATATTGAAGACTGCAGAAGATTTAGAACCAGTTCTGATTCGTTGTCTAGCAGCTGCTGCAGCAGCAGTGAAAATATTCCTTTAAGTGTACTTCGTAACAAGCTGAGAATTCCAGTGGAAAATGATGAGGAAAACTTGGATCCAGGTAAAATCTGAAACTACTTATGTTTTTCTTTTCTGTTATTATTATTTGCTGTTTTTTTTAGGACGAATGACACAAGATAGCGGTAACCTTAGAAGACGAAGACGTTACAGCACTGACTTGAAAGCAAGGAAAACACTAAAAGCCAAACAAATTGCTTATGACCACCCAGTGCTGCCAGGTTGTAGCCAGAGATGTAAAAGAAAGTGTTCTAAGAACATTTTTGATGAAACAAGGAAAAATATTAATGAAGAATTTTGGAAACTTACAAAAACAGAACAGAAGTCATACATACTAAATACTTGTAAAAGGCTAAACATAAAGCGAAGAACCTGTACTGATATTTCAAGAAAACAGAATACATTCAAGTATTGTCTCAATAATGATAAAGGCGAGACCGTTGAAGTATGTAAAATTTTCTTTTTAACCACTTTGGGATATAAAAAGAGCAATGATACTGTTGTACACGCTACCTTATCCAAAACTCCAAAAGGACAGCTAACGCCACTTCGGCATGGAAGCATCGGAAGGAAGTCCCATAGAAAGCTTGATGATACTGAGATAAACGGGCATATAGAGTCTTTCAACCCAGAAATTTCTCATTATCGTAGGGAGCATGCCCCAAATACGCGATATCTTGGCAGTGATGTAACAATAACCCTTATGTTTAAGGATTTTCGGGAGAAATTTCCTCACATCAAAGTGTCGTATGAAACATATCGAAGGAAAATCAAAGCAAAGCGTATTTCATTTACGAAGCTTGGGCATGAGGAGTGCGATACCTGTGAAAGTTTCAAACTACATGGTCATACTGAAACAAATTTTCAGGACTCTTGTGACAAATGTAAACAGTGGAAAAATCATGTGGAACGTGCTAGAGAATCTCGTCACTTATACAAGGAACAAGTAACAACTCTACCCGATTCTAATACAGTATGCGTGTCAACTGATTTACAAAAAATCGTTATGTTGCCGAGATTAGATATGTTTAAAAAAGTGATTTTTCAAAGAAGACTGATTGCATACAATGAAACGTTTGTGCCATTGGGAAAAGTATCTAAAAGCAACAAGCCATTTGCGGTAGTGTGGCACGAGGCAATAAGTAAACGTTCCAAAGAAGATCTGATAAGCACTTTTTATGCATTTCTAAAACTGCATAGAGATGCTCAGTCTATTATAATCTGGATGGACAATTGTGCAAGTCAGAATAAGAATTGGACCATGCTTACATTTTTAGTCAGAATGATTAACTCACATGAGATATCTGCTAAAACTATAACTTTCAATTACTTCGAGCCGGGCCACACATTTATGTCTGCCGATAGTTTTCATCACCAGGTAGAATTGGCAATGAAGGCAAAACAGAAAATTTATGATTTTGATGATTTTGCTGATGCAGTTGGCAGCGCATGCAAAGGAAATGTGAATGTGAAAAAAATGAATTATAATGACTTTTATAACTGGGAAAATTTCACCTCTCTCGGAAAGCTAAACAAAACTGGAAAAGATCGTCCATATCTTTCAGATATGGTTCAAATTGTGGCTGAACGTGGCAAAACCACTCTCAAATATCGCAATAGCTTCAATGAACCCTCACTACAGACGCTTGATTTCTTGCAGAATAAAGCAATGAAGAAAAAACAACTTTTAAGGCCTGTTTCTTCTCTTCAGCGACCCACAGGATTCTCTCAAGAGAAAAAGCAGAATCTACTCAAACAGTTGGGCGATCTTTTCCCGGAAAACAGGAAAACGTTTTGGGAAAGTCTTCCTATTTCAGCAGAACCTGAAGAAGGGAGTGATTCTTAGTGTTAGAGTAAATATAAAAAATATGTTTAATTAGACGATTTCGCCACGTTTTGGTAGGTAATTGGTTGGCAGAAATAGTGATGGGATAATTCGAATTAAAAATAATTGATAATCCGATTATTGCAAAAACCCTATCATGCGATTATTCAGATTTAATTTGAATTACGAAAAAAAATTTAAATAAAAAAATTAAACTGAATAATCGCATGATAGCGGTTATTTCAATAATCGGATTATCGATTATTTTTAATTGAATTATCCCATCACTTTTCTGACCAACCAAAGTTACCTCCCAAAGTGGCGAAATCGTCTATTATTATAAGGTATCAGATTTTATTTAAGTTGCAATTTCGTTCTTGAGTGTTTTATTATTTTTTTAGACTATTTGTAGTCTTTGTATGTATTTTTTCGTTTTTGTTATTACATGTAGAAATAAAAAGTAAGACTGTCTTATTTTTTTAGTGTTAGTTTTATTTATTTGCAGATAGGGGATTATAGGTATACCTCATAATGACCCGAGTGCTTATTGAAAATGCCAAGTGCTTTTTTTTAGAAAACTATAGGGGTAACACAATTTTTTTATTAAATATTTTGAGTGTTACTCAAATTACTATAGCACATTTTTAAATTAAATAAACGAAAAAATAGTAAGGAGTCCAAGAATAAACTTCAAACCGCATTTTCTCAGATTCATGTTGTCTGTAAATACGGCATTTTAATTGAGGAGGGCAGATATACAGATGACATTTTTTCTATTCTGCAACATGACGAAAATTGTCAAATAATTTTAAAACATATTAATACACAAGAACCCACTATTTATTTCACTTACAAAAAAACTAACAACTTTCTTTTTTTAGTATTCTAAAAAAAAATAAATAATTTTGAAACTAAAATTTGAAGAAAGTCTACATATACAAACAGATAGTTAAATTTTAACTCTAATCACCCAATAATGGCAAAAAGAGAAGTTATTAAAAGTCCATTTGATAGAATTAAAATAATTTGTTCTGATCAAAATAAAATAAAAAAGAATTTCTAAAAGATATTTTAGTTTAAAATAATTATTCTTTTAATTTTATTAACAATTTTTTTCTAAAATTTAAACAACAAATTTAGGACAAAATTAAAATGGACAAATTTATTTTTACCATATATTCCTGGCTTATCAAATAAAATTCAACAAATAGGTAATGAATTTAATATTCGAACTATCTTTAAAACACAAAAAAACTATTAGATTTCAAGTAACAAAAACAAAACCATACAATATAAACGAAAACACAAAAAAGCTTATTTATAAGTCGCTTGTAAATTAATAAATTTTAAAAATGAAACTTCCAGACCATTAACCAAAGGCATAAAAGAAATGAATATATTTAAAACATAGAATTACAAATTTGACAAATCAAAAATCTGTCAACACAGATTTTTTAACTACCACATAATAAACTGAAATGCTTCTAGTATTTAAGCAAAGGAAACTTGTTCCAAAAAACCTAAAATAAAAGGAAGTGCATATATATTATTAAATAAAGATAAATGGTAGCATTAATATCAGTCAAAAAATTTATATGCCATTTTTAACAAAATGTCGCCCAAGTTTTTTTTAGCAAAATTCTTACAAATTTAATTTTTATTTCTGTTTTATTTTTTATTTAAGTTAATCTTGATAACGATGGCAGACTTGCCACCGAAACGTAGACAAGTATTTTAAATTTTTGTGCTTTTTTGGAGTTTACAAGGAACAGTTACCCTTAACGGGGTTCATTCTTAAAAAAAGTTGTAAACAAAAATTGAAAAAAAAAAAGATTTATTTTGCAATATATTTTTTTAGAAGGTGCAATTTATTATGAAATTTAATTCTATATACAAAGCACTCTATATTTTTTTATGGCACCAAAAAAACCCTATTAATAAAAAAGCCTTAATTTCAAATATGAAACTAAATTAATTAAAGCTGTTTTGGGTTGGGTAAATTCTTTTAGAACCCCAGCCGCCGGGGTTGCCAGTTAAAATTACCTGTTTTTTTTAAAAACCAACGCCGGACACCCCCAAAAAGTTTTTCCAAAAACCCCAAAACACCTTTTATAATGTAAACTGGAACCTTTAAGGTTTTCTTGTATCTCACTGCCTTTCGTCCTTCAAAAATTTACCTAAATTTCCTTTCTCCTGTTATTTAATAATTTTTTTTTTGTTTACACGGTTGAAGGCCCAAAAACCAAAAATAAACCCTTAAAATTATAAACTTTTTTTTTAATTTTTTGGGGAAATGGGATATTTTAGACAATATTAAAAGCCCTTAGTTCTGGTCGGTCAAGGTTGTTTTGTTAATTAAAGGTTTTTATTTTCCCCAATTTTTTTAAAGTGATAAATCACTAAAAGTAGAAAAGTTTTTGTTTAGGCCACAATTCTGCCATGACATTTAAATTTTGGCCTCATTTACCTGCTTTGAAAACGTTTTTCAGTTCTTGTTTAGGTATAGTTTTCTCAAAGTATATCGTGTTAGCTTTTGCCTTCATTTTTTAATTTACCTGCGACAGCAATAAAACTGCGGATCGGTAGGTATTAAAGGACAGAACATTAAGGACGGACTTAATAATATAAAATTTAAAATTTTTGTTTATTGGTAGGGGTAATCTTAAAATTACCTTAAGAAATTAAATATACAAAGTTTTAATAAATTTAAACTATTTATCTATACATAAGTACATTTTTAATCTAAATATCTAAATCTAATTTTGTTTTACTATCAGAGTCATCATTGAGATTAATACAATAGGATTTATGTTGTTTTGCATAGAAATGTAAGAGTCCTCAATTTTATAATGCGTGTATGAATTTTTCCAGCTCTCAACTGGTGTGTTAGTAATTACATTTTTTATAAATTTATAACACTGGGACTTAAAGTAGGTGTAACATTTTCTGCTCTGATCTTTGATTTTACTTGGTTCCACAAATGCTCTATGGGTTTAAACATACAGTGATACGGAGGAAGACTTAAGACAGTATGGCCGGCCTGTTCAGCCAAATTATTACATACATATTGTTTTTTAATTGCATATGAATTTAGGACTTCCAAAAATTGCGCTTTTTTGTAACTAAATTTAAAATAAATATCATTTTCTAACAAATAGTTCTAGATTTCAGTTTTTCAACTTGATGAAGCTGGTGCTTTTTGTAGGAAACGGCTGTGGTAGCTTGCGTTATCCATGACAATAACACTGTCGTTTGGAATATTTTTTAAAGAATAATTTTGAAATCAGTTTTCAAAAAGTTCTGCACTTGTATCCTCATGATAATCCAAGCTAGAATCTTTTATATTCTTTGCAGACAACAGCAAGCAGTTTGGGACAAATCCGTCTTCTGAACCAGCGTGTATTATGGTAATGCGTTTTCCTTTATTTGAAGGTGCTTTTGTCTGACAGTATTGACTGAAATCAACCCATCCTTTGGATACTGTGTCGTGTGTATCGAACCATGTTTTATCAAGGTAAATTATGGATCTGTTTTCTAACCTATATCTTTTAATTTCTTGAAGGTAATTAAATCTCCAAGTGCGTAATCTGTGCGATTCCATTACTACTTGTGTTTTGTCTATATTACGGTATTTAAATCCCATTTTACAAACAACTCTATGAAGGGTGGCACGGCTAATATTTATATTGGTTTTGTCTTCGTCTAGCTTCTTTTTCAGTTCATCCAAGGTAGGAATAACTCCGCTTTCATAAAGACAATATATTTTCTTTCTTATTAGGTCCTGATCACTATTGTCTATACGGTAAGATTGAAAATCACTACGTTTTTTTCTTTTGTTCAATTCTTTCCTAATAATAATATCCCTTGGCGATGATATTGGAGTTTTTGTAAGTAGACAGGTTTCTATTAAAGCTTCTTGTTTAATTAGACCTCTACTGATTAAAGTTTCATGCACATTTTTTACAACCCGTTTTGCATCTAATGACAAATGATTTTGACGCGACATAGTTATAGTCTCGTAAAACAACTTTTTCGAAACGCACATTAAAAATGGTTATTCAACACTGCAACTAAAATATTAGCCAAAATATTTATATGCCCAATGATTAATACTCAAGAAATATCTGGTCCACCCCTGCCCTTATGAACAAATGGGTTTACCCAATAACAATAGGTAATAAAATCGTTAAAGGTTTATTGGGGTATGGTCCGTCAAAAGCCATAACGATATACTTTGAGACAGACCATACCTATTATGTTATTCCATTTTTATTTTATGTTATTTGTCGGTATAACCTACCTTAAATCCTTCTCTGACCAAAAAAAGAATCACTTATATGCAAATCTAAAATACTGAGTACACTGCTTTAGGTGAAAATTCCTTACGCCACTTAGAAGTACTCGGGCGGCACGCATCAAAGGCATTTCTGAACAGGATAAGCACATTGTCAAGAAAGTCAATTAACGAATAATTAGTGATTGCAATTAGGCAAGCATTCGCGACTCAGATTGGAGAGAGACGAGGTTTTAATATCCTAGGAAAGCGGTTAGAAGAGTTGGTCAAGCTCTCATCGATCATTCAATTTATGAATTTATATTAATTAATAATTTATTATGGTGTTGTAAATATGTTTAGAATCATTGTATCGATTTATTAATTAAAAAGTTCTCGATGGGTTCACGACAAGAGAAACTTTACGCAATGAGCCCGCTTTGGGCCTTTGGGCCCGGGGTATAGAGACTGAGCTTGCTCAGTCCTATTGACTTCTCTGAACGAGCGTCCGCCTGAAACAGAAAGAAGAAAAACCCTCTAAGAAAAACTTTTAAAAAAACCAAAAAACTTTTCTACGTTTCGGTGGCAAAATCTGTGAAGAAATAAATTAATTTGACATAAAATTCGGGACAACAAAAATTTTAACCATAATTTCTTTAAGTCCATATGTTTTTCAAAATTGATAAATTGTTTTTTTTAAAATTTTTTTATTTCAGAACATTTTTGGGAAATGTTCTGAAATAAAAAAAACTTTTTGTTCTGGCTGGTCTTGGTAATAATAATTTAAACTAAGCAATCTTAAATCAACAAAAAAAAAAAATATATATATATATATATATATATATATATATATATATATATATATATATATATATATATATATATATATATATATATATATATATATATATATATATATATATATATATATATATATATATATATATATATATATATATATATATATATATATATATATAATTTTAATATTAAATAATAAAATGGGGATATTTTTTTTTCTTTAAAATTTTAAAACCTCCCAAATTTTTTAAAAACATGTACATTTAAATTATTTGATTAAAAAAAAATATTTTAATGTAGGGGTTTATTTATTTATAGCGCTTCATTTTAGTAATAGAAAATATTTAAATTTTTTTTGAAGAAGCATATAAAATTACAAATGGTGGGAAAATTTTTGGGGAAAAAAAAAAAAAATTTTTTTCAACCAGGGTGAAAAATCAAAAAAAATGATTCTGATATGTAAACATTGGTTTCAAATTTAAAAAAAAAAAAAAAAGGGATTTAGGGAGCTTTTCAGTTCAAATAAATTTTTTATGTTCAAATTAGTCAAACATTTGGTACAAAGTTTATACAAATCTTTATAAAAACTATATACAAGGTGGGATAGTGCAAAAGATCGATATCCGAAACCGTTCATAAGGGGAAAAAAAGAATATACAAAAATTATGATAAAAATAAAATGTAAAATTATTTTCTATTTCAGAATTTTGCAAAAATCCACTACCACTAACCTTTTTTTTAGGTTGTAACCAAAAAAAAAAAATTATGAAAAAATTCTTTTAAAAAAACCTTTTCCCGTATATTAGGGGGGGAAAAATTTCCCGAACTGTCGTATAGGTACAATGTCGACGTAGATGGTTTTTTATATATCATTTTCAGTTTTGACAAAAACCCCCATCATTATACTTTTGGCATTGTTTTATTTTTCCGAAAAAACCCGGGGAAGAAAAATTTAAAATCCATTTATATAAAAATTTCCCTATAAAAATGACAAATATATTTTTTATTAAACCATCACTTTTACATTTATATTTTTTTTTTAAAAGGGGAGAAATTTAAGGAACTTCTTACAGTGTGGCAAAAAAAAAATTTTTTCCCCGGGGTTTTGGAAATTTTTGATCCAGTAAGTGGCTCACTAGATACCAAAATTAAAAAAAAAAGGAATAGGTAAGTAATTTTTAGCTTCTATAATTTTTTTCCCCCTTAATTTTTCTCGCTAAACTTTTGGAGATATCAGTTTCGGACCATTAGTGTGATCGAACCTGTTACTCATGAAATAATCGCCTTTTTAGGCAGTTTTTGGGGACTTTTTTTTTTGTCGTTTATAAAATACCTCTGTGTATTGAATATAAAAATTAAAAAATTTAAAAATTTTAAAAAAAAAGTGACAAAAGTGCAAGATTTTGCAGGTCGGTCTTGGTCTTGCGTAGTCTTGCACCCTCGGTCTTCCCCCTTGGGGTTTTGGTTTTTGCATCCCGGGGGTTTTGGGTTTTTGGGGTTCGGGAAAAGGGGGGGTTTGGTCTTGTTCGGTCTTGGTCTTGGGCCAAGAAACCCCCCAAAAAAGCCCGGGTCCCCCATAAAAAAACACCAGAACAAAACCCTGGGAATATGGGTTTTTTTGAATTTGAAAAAATTTTTATTTGTATAAACAAAATTTTAACAACGTATTTAAAAAATTTTTGGGGGGAATATATAATTTACATTTTTTTAAAAATATGAAATTTTTTTGGGGGGGAAGGGGGGGGCCAAAAAAAAAGGGAACCCAAGACCGGTCTCGCTCATCACTTTTTTTTTTACCAGAACTAACCATGACCGACTAGAATATAGGGCTTTTGAATTTGTCTAAATTATTTGTATAAAAAAAATTTTAACAACGTATTTAAAAAATTTTTGGGGGGGAATATATAATTATTTTTTTTAAAAAAATATGTAATTTCTCATATAAAAAATTAAAAAATTGTGTGGGAAAAATTTTAAAAACAAATTAAAAACGTTTTTTATCGGTCAATTAAAAAAGACGTAAAAATGCAAAACTTTTAGAAAAGACCCATGATTTGCATTTTTTACATTAAATGCATTATTTAGAAAAAACCCCCCCAAGCCAAAAAATTTTTTTTGTGTCAACACTGTAAAAAAGGGGTCGTAATCACGGGGTATCTCTAGACGCGAGTCACTAGATATGCTTTTCTGCAGAGTCTGGTTTATGTTTAACTTTTTTTGGGGTTTTTTTTTTTTTTTCCCGTATCTTTATTCCTATAGTAGATAAAAATTTTTTAAAAAAAATTTTTTTGGGTTTTTTTTAAAAAGGCGTATTCTACTTTAGTTAAACATTTTTTTTTGACTTTTTTTAAAAATTTAAAACGTTTCGTGGTAAATTTTTGAATTTTTTTTTTTTTTCACGATGCCTTTGTCTTCCCAAAATTCAGCTAGAGCCATTGCTTTTCATGATGTTCCTATAGAAAGTGGCAGATATACTGGGTTTTAAAAAATCTAGCGTGGAAAGACCCCCTTTCAAGGTCTCGTAAAATGAAAGTTATGGGAAAAGACCGGGGAAAAAAACGTTACTTTCGCCCTTGATGATCCCTTTTTTGGGGGCTCAGTTTTAAGAGATCGAAAATACAAGTGCAGTAGTGATAAAAAGGTTGGTTAAAGAAATATTAGTAAGAAGAAGACTAAATAAAGTTTTGGGCCAGAAAAACCCCGGGGGCTGGACAAAACTCTTCTGTTTTAATTAAAAAAAAAACTTGATCAAAAGTGTCATGCTTTTTTTTTAAAAATATCTGGGTAAAAATAACATCGACATCCCGTAGCATGTTTTTTTTTTTAGCAATTGTACTGTGAAAAGTTTTATAAGGGGAAATTTTAAAAACCGCCATAAGAAAAAATCATAAACTTAAAAAAAAAATGGTAAAAATATGTCCACCTGTTGAATTTTAAAGTTTTCAAAAATGGGAATACTGAAAATATTAAAAAAAAACAAACTAAAATTTTTTCTTTTGTGGTTTTTGGGGGGGATTTTAGGAAGAATATAAAACTTCATCAAAAAAAGCAAACCAAATTCTTCTACCATTTGCCATAACATATTTGTATGATTTAGGATTTTCAATTTATGTAGCGACTAAGACTAAATGACGATTACGTCTTAACGCTGAACCAGATATGTCGAATATTACATCAGACAAAGCCATGTTAAGTAAATCATTTCATTAATTTTTTTGTTTACTTTTGGTTTTGTATGATTTTTTTTTGGTACTATTTAAAATAAATATAATTACGACTGATATAAATCTTTCGTTTAAAATTAAAGTTTTTTACAGTAGGAAGGTATTAGAGATTAAAAAGATATTTCGTACACTGCTAAATATTGAAAAGTGCACCATGCCTCAAAAAGTTTGGAAATCTCTGATATAAACAATATGATTAATGATGTAACAATAAAAACCAACTAAATAAGCCTAAAAGCAGTGGTTACTGCCGATTTTCTTTGGTTATAATTGATTCCACGCGTAAACTTGATGATTATTTGTTTCAAATACCATTTATCGACTCGCACCAATCGACTAACAAACTATAGGCGGCAAAATCAAAAGACTACTTACTCCACTTCGCAATTAGTTGTATTTTAAATAAAGTTGGACAAACACGGGGTTTCCGCGCAAGAGGTAATTTCTGTAGTCATTTAGATTTTTTCCGGTGGGATTTATGTGTGGGTATCTCGAGGCAAGGTAAGGAAGAGATTAAAAATTATTTTTGGGTACGGTTTTGGTTTTTATCTCGTAGTTGGTTGTAAAATATTTATTAGGTCAAGTCCCCTTTTTTTTAAAGGGGAAAAATTTTTTTTAATAAAATAAATTTAAAAAAAATTATTTTTTTAATTATATATATATTTTTTTTTTTTTTTTTTTTTTTTTTTTTTTTTTTTTTTTGAGATGGAAAAACCCCTTGGGGGAAAAAAATTTTTAAAAATTTTTATTATAAAATAAAAAAAAAAGGGGGAAAAACAAAAAAAGAACATAAATTTCAAGGGTAAATTCATGTAAAAAAAAAAATTTTGGGATTAAAACCAAAAAAAAGCAAATCCCTTGATAAACAAAATAGTTTTGCAACAAATACACCAGAAAAAAAAAATCACAAAAATTTTTTTGGAAAATATCGGAGAAAACTGTTTTTGACTGTAATAAATCTAAAAAGGTGAGTGGAAGGCCAGATGTTAAAATAAAATGTAATCATTTTTTAATCTTTTTTAAACAAGATAGTTATAAATATCAAGGGTTTTAAAAAAAGTGACCAGTAAACATTGCAAAAAAAACCCAACAAACCAATAATGATCATTGGGAAAAAATTTTAATATTAGGATTGGGATTTAGTTAGAAAAAGGTAGATTTAAGTTTAAACTAAGTTTTACCGCATAATAACAAAAGTGTTTGGTTTTTAATAAGAAAAAGGGAAAAATTTTTAAAAAAAATTGGGGTAAAACATTTTTTTTTTGGCATCCAATGATGCTATAAGAATTTTTAAACTGACCGTAAAAAAAAACCTGACAAACTATATATCAAAAGGGGGGGAAAAAGAAACCATCTTTCTCATGATATAAATATTTTAAGGAAAAAATAAAAACAAATACTTTAATTTTTGCGTAAGTGGGGGAGCTTAAAAAAGAAAAAAAATCGAGCTTATTAAACTCATTTTTAATTAAAAAAAAAAACCAAAAAACTTATAATTAGTCATAAAAGATGTATAAAATTATTTTATTAAGTTTTTTAAATTTGTTATAAGTTTTTAAAAGGAGGTTTATTTGAAAAATATAAAAATTTTAAAAAAATAAGAAGTAAAAAAAGGGTGACATCAATTTGTTTACATGCAAATAATTGTGACAAGATAAAAAACTTAAAAACTATACACCTTTAAAAAAAAGCATTAATTTTCTAAATCTCAAGTGAGATTATAGCTGCCCAGATAATAACAGCAAAGTAAGGCTTAGTAACAAAGTTTTTTATTATTTAAAATTGCCCTATTTGTCCAGCTAAAATTCTATCTAGGTGCCTGGAAAGACGCCATGTTACCTAAAAAAAGTGGCAATTGTTCTTGGGGTATATAAACGAATTAACCCCCAAAAAAAAGGGGGTTAGTCCCAAAAATTTTTTCGCTAAAGTAACCACGCTCCTCCAGGGGTCGAAAAAGACAAAAGAAAGCGGTTTCAAGCTAATGCTAGATATAACCAAAAAAAGGGGGTACAGTTTTTTTTTCCAAAGTATTATGTTTTAAAGAAAGTAAAATTAAGTAAAGTGTATATAAAAAATCAATTTAAAGTAAATATAATCAATTTACCTGGAAGTAGTGACAAATTTTTTACAATATTTCCGATTTCCGTGACACAAAAAAAAAAATTGTCAACCAGATGATAGAAAAATTTCAAAGTGCCAATGGTACCCAGCTGATGGTTTTTTAAACCAGTTCAAATAAACCTTTTAGAAGACATCGTAGCCTGTTTGTATTAATATTATATTTTTTTACTACTTAGCAAAGAAATCAGTTTTGTAACAACAAACAGTAACTTAGAATAGACATTTTTAAAAACCCAATAATGTTAATAAGATTTTTTGCCGCTAGGAGAAAAAAAGGGGGGGTCCAGACTTAGAATAGATATTGTTTTTGAAAGATTTATTTTTTTTTTTAAAAAAATTTTTTGGGCCAAATAAATTTTTTTTATAATAATGAACAAAAAAAATTTTAATTAAAAAAAAAAAAAATAAATAAATAAATTTTCGAAAAAACAAACTAATCGAATAAAATACATTTTTTATATATTTTTTTAAATTTTTAAATTTTTGAAACGAGTTATAAAAAAAATAATAATAATATTAATAAAAATATATACTAAAAAAAATTTTTTATATTGTTTTAATTTATAAGACAAAAAAGGTTTTTAAATTTTAAAAAAATAATGTATATCCTTATAAGGACTTAAAAATTTATTATTTTATTCAAAAAATTTTTCATAAATATTTTTTTTTTAAAAAAAAAAAATGTGTCAAACATTTATCAGTCTTTTATTTATATAGGTTCGTAAGGCTCTGTTGAATACTGAACTATGAGGTAAGCGTCTATACAGCGAAGAAAAAAAACACCCCCCAAAAACAAAAAAAATATATTGTAATAGTTATTATAATATAATAAATTCAATCAATTTTTTACATACCATAAAAAAAAAAAAAAAAAAAAAAATAAATAATATTTTTAATTAAATATATATATATATATATATATATATATATATATATAAAATATATATATATATATATATATATATATATATATATATATATATATATAGAACCAAAAAAAAAATTTGAAAATTTAAAAAAAGACGTCAGAATTTAAGTCCTTTTTTTTCGCTCAGATCTTTTACAAAGATCTGATAAAATTTTTCCAACAAGCCATTTCCACGTAATCTTGCCTTAAAATTGACCGGGTTTTTTTTAATTTGGGTTTTTTTAAAAAAAAAATTTTTTGGAAAAAATTTTGAAAAAACAAAAAAAATTTTTTAAAAAAAATTTTTTTTTTTAAAAATTTTTTAAAAAATGGGGAAAATTTGGGGTTAAAAAAATTTTTATTTTTTTATTTTTTTTAAAAAGAACAATGTAAAAAACCTTTTTTTGTAGAGAATTTTATTTCCTAAATTAAAAAGTTTTTTTTTGGGAGCAAGTTGGTTCATCATTAAAAATTAAATTAAAAAAAAACAAATCGTAAAATCGGATCTTTTTTAGGACCAAAAATTTTAATTTTTTAAATTGGGGATATGTTTTACTGTTACCAATGTACTGACTTTGCGTTTTGACATTTCAGAGATTACCATTTTCCTATTTCTTAATTTAAATTCAGAATTCTTTATAGAAACAAAATTTATTTTGTTGTTCATAATTTGATAAAATATATTTATCATTTATTTTTGGACTTGGAAAAGTAAAAATTTTTTTAAAAACTTCGAAGTCTTCTTGGCAAAGGGCCTCTTCGAGAAGTACTTTGATTTTAGGCAATTAAATTTGCCATTAATAGGGGCTGTTAATAAATTATTTTTTGTACGTTATTAACATCTATAAATATACGATCGCCAAAAAAAAATATTTTTTTCTCAATAATATTTATTTTGGGATCTAAAAGAACATTAGGTGCATAATTTCTTGCGTGATATAAACTACTTAACTCGTAATTTAATTTATGTCAATATTGTTAATTAATGTGAACAGAAATGTCATTTTTAATTAATATTCTTGTGCTTGGAACGACAAGAATTTAAATCTCGTGCTAGAGCGATATGGTCCGTTGGACAAAACTTTTCAATATCTTTTATGTATTTTAAAAAATTGGTAAAACTCCTTTGGTTCATTTCAGTGGCAGCTCGATAATTTTCAATTTTTTTGATCTAAAAAGTGAGACATGGAACGCACACCAAATGTATACCAGATGCTATTGGCCTCAAGGGGAAACTGGGGAAAAAAGTTTTAAATTTTGGGAATTTTAGAAAAAAAAAAATTTTTGGGGACACCCCGGAAAAAAAAATAATTTAAAAAACCCCCCTTTATTTTTTTTTTCGTAAATTTGATTGGATTTTATCATGAAATTAAAAATTTTGCAAAATTATCTATATTTTTCTAGAAACCATAGCCAGGTAAATGTTTTTTAATCAACCTATATTTTAGATGCCTTGAATTTAA
>JAHBCN010012484.1:0-26642 GCA_019359885.1 Listronotus oregonensis
TCGAACAAGAAAACAGTCATTTTTTGGTTTTAAAGTAAATCAAAAAATAAAAAAAGTTCCAAATTTATTTCTTGACCTGTTTGGGAAACCATAAAAAAAATTTAAATTTTGGGAAAAATTTTAAAAATCAACTTTTTTGCAAGTAACCATTTTATTCTTTTACTTGAATCGTACCTCAAATTTACATTCCCAAACATTAATCAAAATAAATTTAAATGGAAAAAATGAAAAATTTAAAAAAAAAATGTAAATGAAAAATGCTTTAACTTAAAAAAAAATGTTTTTTTTTAAATTTTCAAATTAAATTTTCTTACTAAGTTCAGAACGGTTTAAAAAAATTTGGAGCAATTTTTTATTTATAATTTTACGTTAAAAGGACAAAAACGACTCTTTGCTCTTGTTTGATTTTATGTTTTTGTTTTTTAATTTCCCTTACATAAATATGTCGTAATGTAATGTAAATCAGGGTTATTTTTATTTATGCTTGTTTTTTGTCTTTTTTAATTATTCTTACAACAATATGATAAAAATCTATTTTCTCATTGTGGTTCATTTTTTTTTTTAAAAACGGGTTTTTAAAATTAAAAAATGACTTTTTCCTTTTTTTTCAATTTTTGGTTCATTTGTCCTCTTGTTAAACGCATCCTTTACATACTGTAATATATATATATATATATATATATATATATATATATATATATATATATAATATTTATATATATATATATATATATATATATATATATAATATATATATATATTTTTTATAAAAATTTTTTTTTTTTTTTGGGAATTTTAAAAAGGTGGAATTTTAAAAATTATTTTTGGGTTTTTTAAGCGAAGACTAAAAAAATTAATAAAAATAAAATTTCGGAAAAATACCAATTTTTTTAAATTTGATTATGTAAACCAGGGGAAAAATTAAATTTTTAAAATCAACTTTTAAAATTTTAAAAAAATCAGGTACATAAAAAATTTAAATTTTAAAAAGGATGCCCAATTTGAAAATTTTTAAAAAACCAAAAAATTTTTGAATCTGTCTGTTTGATTTTTTTTTTTATTTTATTTATTTTATTTTTGATATTTTTTTTTTTAATCAAACAGACATAGATTTAAAATTTTTTTAATTATAAAAATGTATCAGAACCCAACGTAGGATTCTTTTTAAAATTTAAATTTTTAGTATGTACCTGATTTTGGTTAAGTTAGAACTTTTTAAATGTTGATTTTAAAATTGTAATTGTTTCATTTTTTTAAATAAATCTTTTAATACTGAAAAAATATTGTGTGATTTTTCTTTTTTAATTCTGTTTTGATTTTAAGTTTATTTTTTAGATATTTTCCGGCATGAAAAAGCACAATAAATAATGTGCGAAACGTTGCAATAAATTCCAACCATTTTTTTATTAACCTATTCCCAAGAAAAAAAAAAGGAAAAATAAAAAATTTTAAAAAAATAAATATTATATATATATATATATATATATATATATATATATATATATATATATATATATATATATATATATATATATATATATAAATAAAAAAATTTATAAAAAAAAAATTTATATTAATAAATATAAAAAATTTATATATTAAAAATTTTAATAAAAATTTAAATTAATTTTTAATTTATAAATTTAAATAAAATTTTTAATTTTTTAAAAAAAAAATACTCTTTATTTGGAGTGTGTCTAGTGCGGCATGCGCATAAAATTATTTTTATTTATGCTTGTTTTTTTTTCTTGAATTTTGCGGATAAATCAGTCAAATTTTGCTGGACAGGCGAGGGTTAAATTTTAAAATTTTTAAAAAAATTTTTAAAAAAAAACGGCAAACTAAAACCAATGAATACGTGGTTTTTTCCGGGAGGTCGTTAATCTGCAAACGTTTCCCGGTACTTTTTCGGGAACCCAAATACTGGGTAATTGAAGTCAGGCGGTTTTAAATCAAAAAAAAATGTGGCAACATTGTGGGAAAATCACGTCCAACGTGTCCAAGCACTTCCAAAAAACCTTCAATGGTGGACCCCAAAAAACCCCCCACTTGGATTTTTGGGGGGCCCAGGGCCCGGAAACCAAAAAACTAAATTTAAAATAATTAAATTTTTCCCTTTTAAAAAATTTGGGTTTAAATTTTAAATGAAGGGTTTTAAATTTTTAAAACAAAAAAAAAAATTTTTTTCCCAAAAAAAATTAGGAAAATTCAAACCCTTGTTTTTTTTTTAAAAAGGCCAAAAGTCCCCCCGGGTTTGAAAAAGAGGTTTATTCCCAAACCCCCCAAAAAATCACCCTTTTTTTTTTTGGTTGGGGCCCCTTGCTTAAAAAAAACCCCCTTTTAGTTTTTTGGGGTGGCAATCTTGCGATTTTTTTTAATCGGGCATTTTTTAATGTATGCCAGTATAGCTGGTGTTCTCCCTTAATTATATAAATTATATTACTATTATTTTATTTAAATAAATGTTAACCTACCTTATAATAGGGTATATGGTTTCCTGTTTTGTTTTTTAAAAAAAATAAATAAATATATTTTAAAAAACTAAAGGATTGAATTTTTTGAAATTTTTATTAATTGTTAAAAATATATAGTTTCAAAGAAAAAAAGTATAGGGGAAAAACAACATTATTAATTTGCACGTTCTTGCAGTTTTAATAAATAGTGTTTAACACTTTAACTGGGCCCGGCCCAAAAAGGGGAAAAAAGTTCCGGGTCCTATGGACCAATATGTTGTTTTTTTTTTTACCGGATTTAAGGTTATTTTTTGTAAACGCCGACCCAACGATAATTTTTAAATAATAGCAGATGTAAGTAAGCAAGGACAAAGGGGGCCCCCCTTGAATGCTTATAATACCTGTGTTAATATGGATAATTTTTGGTAAATTAAAAATTTCCTGAATGCTTTTTTTATAGTAACAAAAGCAATAAAGTGTTAAATATTTTGGGTTTTAAAAAAACCGTAAAAAAGGGGCAAAGGCGGACAGTAGGGGTGAAGGTGGACAATCGGGGATTGTCGTCGTTTTTGTCAAAGTCGTTAAACGCGTCGAGCTAAAATTGTGAAATATAGGCGGCAACGGATCAGGGTTTGGGGCAGACGGGGAAAAGAGCGCGGTGTTTAGATAAAAACGGGAGGAGCACGCAGGTAAGGTTTCCCAAGAAAACAGCTATTTTTGTCCATTTTACAAACTTTTAAAAAAAAAGCCTTGTACATAAAAGGGAATTTGGCTCCCAAAAAAAATATTATTAAATGTTAAAGGGGGTTTGGAATAAATAACCGAGACCCAGGAAAATTAAAGTTTTTGTCGCCGTGGTACAAGGGGGGTTGAAAGGATTGTAGACTCTAGTAAATCAACACTATAATGATTATAGGTTCAGGGGAATTATTCCCCCCTATGTTGTTTAAAATCGGGCACTACCCAATGGTCGGGAAAGGGGTTGGAACGGTTTTTTAATCGACTAAGTCTGGGGGGTTTGTTTCAGCAACTTTCGAGTTTGGGGTTGACAGGTTCTTTTTCCCCCTTTAAAAATTCCTGGCGGAAAGTTATCATTGGGGACAATTTGGCATCGCATATTTCGTTACATTCCTTCATCCAAAAGAATGATATAGATTTTGTCTTGGTACCAAGCAATCCCCTTTCCCAAACCCTTTGATGGCCCCTTTTTTGACTCGAAGGGCGTGGAGATCCATCTTAACAGACTGGAAAATGAAAAACAAAGGATGCATTTTTAAAATCTGAATTCGAGACTTTCCCGCAAGCAATCGGGAAAAAAATTGAAACATAGAGAAAAACATAAAGTCAGGCTTCAGAAGCTGGGGAATTTTTTCCCCTCTGTCCGGAAGCTGTTTTTAAGAAAACCCAGATAGAGAGAGAAGGAAGACGACGTGGAAAACGAATAATCAACACCGGATTCGAACATTTAAAGAATTTCAGAAAAGAGTGTTTATACTACTGAAACAAAGAAAAACGGGTAAAAATCGATGTGGCTGCCGGCAAGAATATCCTCAAAGGTCTCCCCAAAAGTCAAAAAGGAAGTGAAATGGATTTAGGAGCAGTGATGAATCGAAGAATTTATAGACGTAGAATCTGAGGACGGCGAAGAAAAAAAATGCCAATGAAGCAATCCCAACAACTGTGATAATGACACCAATATAAGTTATCGACAGACGATGATAGACTAGACATGTTGAATTAGGAATTTATGTTTTAATTTAGTTTAATGTCCCATAATAATTCAAAATATTATATTTTTCTGTGTGACATTTTGATAGAAATAGCAGAGGGTTTTTCCCAGTGAATTTTTTAAAGAAACATCTGAAAAATGGGTTCATATTTTACATATCCAAAAATTGTAAAAGATGAAAATCTTGTAGAGAAAGCTCTTAAATTAAGATTTTAAGAAATGTCTGGATTTGAGGCGACAAAGATACCAATTCCTTTTGCCAAAAAAACCTAAACATAGAACACTCTAGGGAGGTTAATTTTTTTGAAAATATTAGAATGTTTTTTTTTTTATTTAAAATATTCTTGTTTTCTGTCGGTTTAAAATGAATGATAATTTATTTTTTTAAGATTTATATTTTTAAGATTTGAAAATGTTCGAATGTTAAATTTTTTTTGTTCGTTTTTTGAAATAATTATTCTAGAGTTTTCTGTTAGCTGTATTTTTAAATAAAACATTAAAAAGTACATGAAATTTTTTTATCAAAATATATTTTTTTCACCTTTGGTGTCCGCTTTCAGCTCCACCGGGGTTAACATTTTTTCCCCGTATAAAATAACGCCCGCGTCTTCACCCCCATAAAGGGGAAAGGGACACTTCCAACTTGGGTGGGGTTAATATTTTAGAACTTATTTTCCCCAGATTTTTTTGGGAGATAATGGGAAAATTCTTGATTATTTTTTTCACAATTTTTCGACTCTGTTTCTAAAATTTTCTCAAAAAATGTAAGGAATTGTCCCCTTCGCCCCAGAATACGGTAAAATACAAATTTAATTTTCATAAATATACGATCTAAACCCTTTTAATTATTAAAACCCAAAGTTTTGAAGTTGTTAATGGAGAAGTAAATATCAATGAATGTCTTTATTTTAAATTTTTATAAAATAAAGTATTTTTTTATTATTTTTTATTAAATTATATTACCCCATTAAAGAAAAAAAAATTGATTTTAATTTTAATTTTAAAATTATGATAATACTCTTAGTCTTATTGGCGAAAAAGGTTTTTAATTTTTACTGTATTGCTGTGATTAGATCCTTTAATTGTTGTTTTTCCCAAAAAACCTACGTTTTAATTTTCCCTGGTTTGTCTTTTTAAAATTTTTAAATTTTTTAGCATATTTTTGTTCTATTTGGTAGTAATTTTTCATATTACTGCCCGAATATATTTAAGAAAGAAAAATTTACATTTGTTAATAAGAGAAAATCACAATTACTAACATTTTTTTTTTCTGATAAACCCAACTTAAAAAAATTTACTAATTGTTTTAAAAGGTGCTAGAAATTTTGTGTTATCAGAAATTCCTGTCGAAATGAGTCTAAAGATGGATTTTGCTCAGCGTAATTGTTATTATGTTTTTGTTTTGTAGGCAAAATTTGGCTCTCAAAACCCCAAACCCAACCGTTTTCTTACTATAAAAAAAGAAAAAATTTATACTTCATGTTTTCATATTTGACAATCAAAACCACCAAAAAAACCCTTTGACACCAATTAAACATGATACGTTTTAAAACCCTAGAAATTGCAACCTGTTTGAATGTTCGGCACCCGATGATTATGATTATTTATATATGGTCCAATTTTTTATTTTTCCCAAATTAAGGACCCCGAAAAATTAAATTTAAAAGACAACAATGAAAGGGCTCACTGAGTTTCCATAGAAATCTGCACTGGCCGTTGTTGAAGAGGCCTTATTATGTTGCTAGTTGTTGAAAATAATATTTGGCCAATTATTATACTTCTAGCTTTATTTTTTTTTTGCAAAGGGTTGCAAGCTTTAACTAAAATTGTTACAAACCTGGGTTGTATTTGAATAAACCAAAGCGATGAAACCCAATATTATATTCATTCATATTTAACCAATCTGCGGATGTAAATTAAAGGGTGTTTTAGGCTAGTTCTTAGATTTGAAAAAACTACATGTTATCACTAAGATTAAACTATAACTTAAACCATTAACATGAATATGCAGGTGGGGAAAAATGAATTTAAAAATAATAATAAAAAAAATTTCATGTAGGTAGGGCCCTAGTAATTTTTTCCATTAACCCGTGACATGCAAATACAACACTCAGCACTTTGATTCATCGAATTAAAGTCGCAGCTTGAAACTGCACCCCAATGCAAACCCAAAAATGTTATAATATTTAGGAAAAATTTATAGCTTTGTGCTTCGTTAAACTATAGAACTTAGGGGAAAAAAAAAATAATTTTCAGTTGTTTTTTTTTAACTTTAGAAACAAAGGTCTCACGAGTTTTTATATGAAACCCAAAAAAGCTTGTACATTAGTGCCTTTATTATGTTGCTAGTTGTTAAAATAATTTTTTAACACATTGTCAAAAATTATTTTAAAACATTATTACATTTTATACTTTAAAGAATTATTTAATTATATGATCTTGTTAGACAGTAAAGAAATAATTATCTTAACAAATTAAATTCGGGGGAAAAAATCTTATTTTAACTTCTCGATATTTCATAAAAGCATTGTTTTTATAAATTTTTAAAAAAAAATTTAACTGATGAAAGGTAAATTAGGTATGCAAATAATGACTAAGCTCATTTTTGGGAATTTTTGCAGATAAGTCTTAATATTTAAATATTTATTTAAATACACCCACCGACCTAACCCAAAATTTCTAAGATAAAAAGTATGTTACTCATTTTTATAAGAAATATCTACTTTATTAGCCCCTGGTAAAAAAGTTTTGGGTACATTTAATTTTATAATATTTTTTTATATTTTTAAATAAAAAAAAAGAGGAGAAAAACAAAAGATTCTTTGTTGTTAGTTCATTTTATTTATTATAAAAAAATTAAAATTATATATGGATTATAAAAAAATTTAACGATAAGCGCATTTAAAAACTAAAAATATTTTAAAAATTTATAAATAAAGAATAAGACATTTTTATAAATGCAAAGAGGTAGATTTTTCCATTATTTTTTTTTGTTTGTTTTAAAATAATAATTCCTTTGTTACTTTAAAACACAAAAAATGGGTTTTGCAAAAGAACTATTTTTTCTTAAAATTAATGTACCAACTTCTATTGCTGAGAATTATTTTTGGATAACATGTTAGTCAATAGACAAAGTGGTGTTTAACAGCAAGAAAAGATTAGATTTATCAATTTACATAAGGCCTAAATGGTACTTAAATAATTTAAATATCGATTTGTTTTTTATTATCATTATACTGCTTTCAGTAAAATATCACGTTATCACCAACAAATACGTTTCCTTAGCTTTTTTAACATTGTCTTTTTTTAGTTTTGAATGTTTAGTGTTTTTATTGGTTTAAATTAAAAAATACGACATTTAAGACTAAATTGTGGTTTTTATAATGCATTTAAATTAATTTTAGTATGAAAATATTAAAAAGCATGTACTTTTAGATTATCCCCTGTGATGCAAAAAATACATATAGGATACTTCTAAATATTATACAAGTACTTAAAAAAATGTTATCACAAGAACATTATATTAATTATTACCTAAAGTGGATTTAAAAACGAACTTTTTTAAATAATGCCAAATCCACGTTATTTAATTTAAGCTTAAACGAATATTTTGTGTTGGCTTTTTTATACGATGGTAACTTAAAAAGTTAAGGTATAATTAGATTTAAAAGGCAGGATTACCGATCTTGACCTATTTTGTTCTTCAGTAAGAATATTATCAGCCAGATGAAAGCTACAGCTTAATGTAAGTTCCGAACCACAACTGTACTTACAATAACCATGGACTATTTACTAGAACCAGGAGGACCGACCAACCTACCACGTGTTCAACTACATTTGCATAGGCCATAATTAATATAACTTATTAGATTGCATGTCCTGGTAAGGCATTGAGCACAGTTCATGAATTTGGGCTAAATTATAAACTTAGCTCCTTAACGCCTATGCTATTGAACCAAGAGAAATGCACCAATTAAATAAATAAGGCCCACAAAAAAAGTGGTGTGTGCTGGGTGTCGGACTAAGATTTTTTGTCATATTTTTTTTCGCTAAACACGAATTTAAAGTCAAAATTGGGGGTCAAACAGCAAAAAATCGAGAAAACAACAAAAAACCGGCACGGTACATTTACCGGTAGAAACCTGCTACCACGGAATGTTTGGACCACGGCTATATAAACTATGATAGATACAAAAAAATTTATAGACCAAAACAAAACCTTTTAAATTGTCTATAAAAAAAGATATATAAACATTTTTATAAGATAAATAATAAAAAGGTTATAAACGCAATTGTAATGTTAACAAAAAATTCAGTCCAATTTTTTTTTATTAATGTGATTTTTGGGTTTTTTTAAATAATAAATTGTATATTTTATTTATTTAAATCACCAAAAATTTGAATTAAAAACCCAAAAATAAAAAAACAATAATTTTCAAATTTTTTTCACAGGTACACTATAACTCGAAAAATATTGCATTTAGACAAAAAGGTTATATAACTTAAATTAAAGGTCTTTTAAAAATATTTTGTTTATTTTTTATAAAGTTGAATGTTGTTGAAGTCATGAATCTTTTAAAGGTTTTAAGATATAAGACCTATTAAATTAAAAAAAAATCGTTAATATCTGAAATTACGCCTTTTCTCGATTGTTTGCTGTTTGACCACCGATTTTAACTTTAGGTTCGTGTTATGCAAAAAAAAAATCTATAGAAAATCCTATTCTGACACCCAGCACATACCACTTTATTTTAAATTATAATTATTAAAAATTAAAATATTATAATGTGGGTCTGGACCGTATTTTTATTTATCTCGATTTTGAAAAGATAACTACTTCTGTTACTTTTTTACCAAAACCTTATAATAATTTCATTTTAAATTTTATGTAACGAAAGTTTCAGCAAAATATGCCTTAAAACCAAAAATTATAATAATTTTATGTTGTATAAAACAAGAGAGTCTTCCCCAAGTACTGTCGTATTAAACGATTAAGCAATTTTTACGGGAAATTATTTAAATTCAATCTTGACAAATATGCTAGCTAATTCTAAAGGATAATTAATGGCCTAAAGCACTCTTCGTAAAGTTGTTAATGGGAATTATAATTTTGAAGGTAAAAGACGGATCAATTTACTTTTCACTAAATTGTTTTATTTTACTTAGGTAATTATCATACTCCATTAAAACTGAATCTAAAAATTTAAAATGGAGTTTCTTTATTATACTGCGATAAAAATAGATTAAGAAGTTTATGTAGTGCTTTCATTTCAAAACAAACCATTATCTTTAAAAAAAACTTAAGAAAAAAAAGGTTTAGATACATAGGGGGCAAGTGTAATTTCACATTTAATAAAGTTTTATTAATCACCTTCTCACCTCCAGCTATCCTTACTGACATACAATTTGCTATCCAATCCTACCAAGAAACTTAAAATTGGTAAACCTAGAATCGAGTTAGAAGAAAAAATGTGTGATAATATTAAAGATTTTACGAATTTCAAATAATTTATTTTAACAAATGCTCAAAATGTGCGCCGTTATTGACGAGACAATAAAAGAAGCCTGTTTTGAAATTCTTTTTAGACTAATATATGTGCATTTATTTCACTGATATTTTTTCTGGTACCAAATACAAGACACAGCAATAACACAGGTTCTTAAGACGTTTAGAAACTAGTTTAATAATATTGTCATTTTAACATCGTGAGTTTGAAATTAAAAATTGTTATTTTGAAATGGTGTATACTCCAGCTGAAAGGACAAATAATTGTTCTTTATAGGGCTGAAGATCGATGCCCGCATAACCGCCAGAATATTTAATGAAAGGCATCAAGATAAAAATTTGGAACTTAAATATGTGATGGAATTGGTGTGTAAGTTGAAAGAATCTGGATATGTATGCAACAAGAAAACTACAGTGGAAAGGGTTGTAGACGAAGCCTGCCAGATTGAGATACTACGCAATGGATTCAACGTTTTCTATCCAAAAGTCTCTAAGCTGACCAATACTTCTACCGGTTCCGTGCACAAAGCTTCACAATAGATTCTTTTCCATACAAAAATCAATTTTCATGATCTTAGCGAAAACCATTTTGATTGAAGAATACAACTTTGAAAATTAATGTGCCATCGAATTTACGAAGATTCTCATTTAAACAAAAATATCTGCTTTACCGACGAATCAACTTTCTTCTTAAAGGATTAATTAACAGACACAACTGTAGACATTGGAATATTGAAAATCCGCACCTATTTCAGGAAGGTCATACTCAATTCTAAAAAAAAAAAAATCGTTTGGGTGGATATTATGGAAACGATATATTATCGTACCATTCCTTCTTCATAAAAAATTAACTTGCCAACTGTATGTAAACCTTTTGGAAAATGTGATATACCCTTTTATCGTCCAAACTTTGGAAAGTCAAGTGGATGAAAATGCTTCTGTGAAACTTATTAAAAATAATAGCATTTCCAGCAAAATAAAGCTTTCTCTTAATATGCTTTAGCAGTTCGAAAGTGGCTCAATGAACAGTTTCCAGGCAAATGGATTGATGAACGAGGTGCAATGGAATGGCCCGCACTGTCTTCAGACTTAACTTCTTTAGATTTTCTCCTCTGGAGTTTTTTAAAACTAAAGTGTATGAAACTCTACCTGCAAATATTTAAGAACTTAAAGTAATAAATTTCACTGGAATGGGGTTTTTTTAAAAAAACTTATTAATTTTGCAGGAATTTGAAAAGGTTTTTATTATAATAATTATTTAAAATTTGCCCATTAGGGCAACAAAAAGACCACTTGAAATTAAAATTAAAGAACATAAAAAAACCTACGGAACGAGGTAAAATATCGAAGTCGGGGGATGCCGAACACGCAGGATCAAAACAACACCGCATACAATAGTCAGAAGCCAAAAATTACTTATAAGAAAAACCTAAAGGAAGAAAAAAAAATTAAGGAAGCTGTATTTAGTATTTCTAAACAAGCAAAATATATTTAGTAAGCCTGGTATTGACATTCCGAACATCAGGCTGCAGTTTCTGAACAGTTAAAAATCAGTCAAGCTTTGGTAAATAATGGATAGTATATAAGTCGTAGCTTTTAAAAATAGTTTTTAGTTATTACTCAAAAACAGTTTATAATACATCACTAACCGAAACGTTGTGTACCAATTAAAAAAGAAAGGCAATGGAAATCCAAGAATTTAATGGTATTAAAACTATAACATTGTCTAACATCTTTAAGAAAAGGCTTTATTAATGGCTCTCCAAAAACAGCGAATATTTTAAGCATTTGATAAAATACATTATTTAAACTTGATAAACTTTTTACAATCAACACACATTTCTTTTCTTCCAACTCGCTACTACGTTTACCGATTTTAAGTTTCTAGGTATCGTTGGATAGCAAATTGTCTGCCCTTTGCAATGACGTGTTACACTATGGGGGTTTGATTTACCATTTGACATATCAAAGTGAGGTTAGCTAAAAAGTGACAGATAAAACTTTATTAAATATGAAATTAAACATCCTCCTGTATTTCCAAATCAAAGGGTATTTTGTTTTTTTAGAAAGATATTTAGAACAATCTTAAAAACGATTTAAATATAGAGTAGGCGCAGTACTTGCTCTAAAAAATCGTAATTTACAAGTTATTTGAAATAAACTATTGCAATTTAATATAGTCTACTAAGTATTTGTTATACATTAATCGGGAACAAATTTACTTACATTAGATTATTCATTATACTTTAAGATATGACACACATTTTATTTTTAAAGATTGTTTAACATTTATTTTTTCTGTTAATTGTAATCGTCAAATTAAAATAAACTTTGATATGGTTTTTTACAAAAACAATACACAGCGACACCACCTATACAAATAGGCAATAAATTATATTTTGCCCAGAAAATCATTAGAATATCATTATTAAGGGCCTTTAAGTTGTTTTTTTTTTAAGTTCCAGATCATATCAGACCTAGGGTTTGCTCACTTCCAGAGAATACAATTAACCCTAGATTAAGCGATGACCTTTATCGACTAAGAACCTTTAGTATAACGAATAAGGGAGTTGTGAATTGTGGAGACTCGATCATCAACCGCAGATCAAGGTCAAATACGAGTGTGAATTCTATTACAAGCAGGTAAAGATATTTTTTAATTAGACAAACACACATAATGAAAAAAAACTTTCTTTGTAAACTAAACCTAAATTAGTTGATTTTAATACTGTTGTCCCAATAAAATAGCGCCCATATACGTATTTTATAAATTAGAGGTATATACAGAGTATCTCCAAAAAGAACTTGGAATTTGCAAATTATAAAAAATTTATTGCAGTAACTTGTCAGTATGTTGCCTAATCAGAGATTTATAAAACTTCTGTTGAAATTTCTAAAATTATTTTTTGATATAATGATATATTGTTTTTTTTATATTTATTAATAATTTTCTTTTGATACAGACTTACATTTTTCATTATACTTTTGTGAAGCCTTTTTAAAAACACAATTACACATATAACTAAACAATACTTACTTTATAACTCATACAAAATTTAGGCTTTAAGAATATAATTATTAATAAATAAAAAATTGCAATTTTCATCTCAATTCGATAATTTTATTTTGTTAGCTAAGCAATACTCGGGTAAAAGGGGCTTTGCATTTGTTTAATATAGAGCACAAAGTATTTAACAACATTTTACACTTTTAAAAAACATGTGGAAATTTTTTGAAAGTATTTAATTAAGCTACACCATGTGCTGCCAACTTTACCTTAACTCTCCACTTTGTGGTTTAGGAGATTTTTGTAGAGTGCACTTATATATAAAAAAGAACATTCAGCAGCTCTAACGTTAATAAATGCTTGATAAAGCACAACATATTGTGCAATACGTTGCAGTATAAAGTAATTTCTTCTCTCTTTATACAACGTATACTCTATACAAGAAAATATAATTAAATAATTATATATATATATATATATATATATATATATATATATATATATATATATATATATATATATATATATATATATATATATATATATATAACGTAAAACACCTCTTTATGAAAAATGTAAAGAGCCGTAAAATAAAACCCCATAAACGTGACATTATTGCACTGGATTGAATATTTGAAAGCGGAGCTTTGAAATCCATTTATTGTATATTTGAGCAAATTAAATTTATTTAATTATAATCCAGATGACGATGTCTTTTGTTTTTATGTTATAATATACTTATGTGAGTTTCTAAAGCCTAAATTAATTTGGTGATTTTACAAAGCAAATTAGAGTTTTTTTTTAAGAATAGTGGATACACTCAAAGAACAGTAATGAAGACCAATGCAATATATCATAATTGCTAAGTATAGATATGACAGGCTAATACTGGTGGTAAATGGGACTGCTTGGGTCCTGGTCCCAGGGTATATAGACTGAGCCTGCATAATCCTATTGACCCTTTTAAACGAGCAGATTGGCTGAAACAAAAAAAAAACACCAAATAAACCAAAAAAAATCTAAATACTTATCTACGTTTCGGTGTCAAGCCTACCACCGTTTTCAAAAAAAAGTAAAGTAAAAAACTCCAACTAAGAATCGAATAATAATTAACATTAAAATTGTAAAAAAAATGATAAAAATTAAAGCTTTTCTAAGATGGCTTTTACAATTTTTGACGTAATGTCATACATCACATTAATTTGTTGTAACTAGTGTATTTATAATTTTAAAGAAATAAAACGATATGTGTTGTTAATTGATTTTAAGTTTCCTGAAATTACTTCAGCATCAAGCAAGGGTAACCACGTACTATTTAAATTAACTGATATTGATGCTAGCTACACAATTATCTTTATTTAGTAATATATATGCACTTTCTTTTATTTGACGGACATTTAAACAAGTTTTCTTTGCTAAGATACTAAACCTCTGCTCAATTTAACTGCAACTGTAAATTTCAAATCGTATTACTCTTTTAAATGAAAACTCTTGCGAATGAAAACAAAATGCAGTTTTTACCGTTTTGTAAAAAACTTTTTAATTTCAATTTTTTAAAATTTCTGTTTTTATTCTGTAGGGTGCAAAAGGAAAGTCTACTTTTTTACAAAAACTTTGTCAAAAGCGACGATCTACAAAAACCATTTGTTTTTTTATTATAATTTTTTCAAAATTTTTAATATCTGCTAGGTTTAAAAATATATTAAACTTAAACAAAAAGGTATTTTTAATATTGTCCTCTCTGTACTTAATGGATTATCGCAGCTGTTAATTTATTAAAATTATTTTAAATGTTTTTATAAGTATTCTTTTAATACTCAGTAAAAATTGTATTTCGGAAATATTTAATATCGCGTTAGTAGGGACATGACAGTAATTAAATTTTATTTTGAAAAATAATCACTTCTTAAACCTTAGGAAAATATAGACATTAATCTCTAAACATTTTTTTGTTTGTTTTTTAAATTATAATAGGCGTACATATAATTATTTTCTAAAGGCTTCATTTTACTTGCCAGATGATCATTACCTCCCCGCGCCGCGTTGATTTGTAATGCATGGTATTCTGGTGCATTTATCGAATAACTTCAAACACCCGTTAACATTTTTATTGCAGTATTTTAGAAAAATTAAACATACAGGGTGTTTGAAATGTCCTGACTATATATTTTTTTTTTGGCTGAACAGCCAGTGTACTTACCTTTATGCAAATAAATCTTAGTTAATCGAATTTAAAAATAAAGGATTGGCTGGATTTATAGAAGGTATTTAATAATGATAATTCTTATTGCATTATCGTTATTTGTGTTTTAATGTTTTTTAAAATTACAGTTAGGTTATTCTTAATTTGTAAATTACAATTTGGTTGGTTATTAGACTTTCCGGTAGGGGTAAATACAAAAAAAGAAGAATTTTTGAAACACCCAGTATGGTATTTTTTTTTTTGTTAAAAATACTAAAAGTACCACAATATTAAAAATCTTAACATGTGTTCAAAGTTATTAGTAAATTAAAGCAGTAAAAAATAACTTGCTTTTTAAATTACCACGGCGAATCAATGATCCTTTGGTTAGTAAAATAGGACCTTTAGAAAGTAATCATATCTACGCCATTGATATATGTTCTTTAAACTAAAAAATTGTTTTAAGGTAAATGTTTATATTTTTTAAAAGTTGTAAAACAAAAATTTAAATCCTAAATACAGAATATGTAGCTTTCACGGAAACTTTAAAAAGAGATTATTAACCGAAATAAAATTTAATGATTTTGTGGCGCTACTGACGCGGTATAAAATTTTTCCGAAATAAAATTTTAGCTGACTATTGAAAAAGTACCTATAAATACTTAAAATTATCTTAAAAAATAAGCCCTTTGGATAAACCAATAAATACAGAAAGGACAAAATAAACAAAAAAAACGGATGTTAAAAATATAAGAAACTTTTATTTTGACATGAACTACTGAATAACACCATACAATTAAAAAACAAAGGAATATTCTTGATTGTCGCTTTTGACAAAGTTTTTGTAAAAAACGAGGCTTCTTCTTTACACTGTAGAATAAATGCAAGTGAAATTTTTAAAAATTGGAATAACTATCTAACTTTACAAAAGTTTTCCTACACACCTGTGAAAATAGCATTTGGGTTTTTTTTTTTTTGAAGAGTAATAACGATTTAGAATTTACCAATATAATGTCCAGTCGCAGTTGAATTAAGTAGCAGTTTATTAGCATTTTAGTTTATCACGTACCTAGTTGTAATCAAATGCCCATTAACAGATTTTTGATTTGTGAAATACTGTGTTTTTAATGTATATTCCATGTTCTTTTATGCGTTTGGGTAATGGTCTGAAAGTTTTACCTATATTAAATTTATTATATTCTTTAAATATCTATAATTTTTATGAAAATTTTAACACTTTCCAACTTTAATCATTATTTAATTTTCAGTCAAGTTTTTATTTCCCCTTCCTATTTTTCAAACGGTGGCACACTTCCCACCAAAACATAGACAAGCATTTAAATTTTTTAAAGTTTTTTGTGGTAGGGTCTATCTCCAAAAAATCTAAATGCTTTTCTGGGTTTTGGAGGAAGGTCTGCCACCAATAGAAGTATTGCTTGCATCAGTGTCCACAATAAATGTTTAAGGTCTAAAGTCGAAAACCATTTTGAACCTGTCAGAGTATCTAGAGTATCGTCTATTCTTGGTAATGGAAAACTGTCCTTCTTGGTGACGTCATTAAGTCTTCTGAAGTCAACGCAAAATCTGGTAGAACCATCTTTCGTCTTAACCAGGACTACTGGAGATGACCATGGACTCTGGAATGGTTCTATAATGCCTTGGTTTTGCATGTCTCCAATTAACTTCTCAACTTCGTCTCTTTTAGCCAAAGGAATTCGTCGTGGTGGTTGCCTTATCGGTGCTGCATCACCCGTATTTATTCGATGTTGAACTATGCTGGTTTTTCCCAAATCCTTTTCAGAGAGAGAGAAAACGTCTTGATTTCTTCTTAAAAGGTCTTCCAGCTTAGTAACCTGCACTGGATTTAGCAGGGCTTTTGATGAAATCACCAGGTCTTGCAGAGCATCAGGTAGTTTACTTGAGGCAACTTCTACAGGTTTAGCAAAGGTATTGGTAACTATCATATTAGCAGGTTGATAGGTACCAATTTTGTCACCCTCTTTGACGTGTTGAGAGTAGTCCTTAAGGTTCATCATTTTGACAAATACCATATTTCTTTTGTTTTGCGTCAGAGTTCTTGCGGGTAGAATTCCTTTAGCGTATAGTGGACTATTTTTAATTGGTTCGACTAATAGGATTTCACCTTCTTCTGATTCTTCACACCTTGCTTGGATAATGACTTCTGAATTTGGGGGTAGTATGACATCTTCTGTAAGTACAACTTCTCGAATGGATGCTTCATTGTTCCGTAAGGGTCTCATTACAATCTCTTCATAATTAGTTCGCAGTATTCGTTGTGGAAGGTCAAGTACAAACTTCTGATGTTCCATAATGTCAAGGCCAAGTATAACTTCATCCATTATGTTAGCAACAAACATAACGTGTATTAAGGTTGTCGTCCCCAAGGTTATTCTGGCTTTATGTATTCATTTAATTGGTATGACTTCTCCATTAGAAGATTCCAAAATGTAATTTTTCTCTGGACGAAATATTTTGCAGTGGGCTACGATGTTTGGCCTTACGATAGTATGTGTGGAATCAGTATCTAGTACCATTTTACATTCCCGACCACATACATTTCCAGGTACTACCAAGCTGGAGCCGTTGTTTTGCAGCCGGGATACTCTAATTATTATTGTTGATGGGGCTTGGTAGCACCTAGCCAGTTTTCGGGAGTTTTCCAGATTACTTGAAGGGACATTTAATCTAGTACAGTTTCTTTGGACATGCCTCTCTTTGCCACACTTCCAGCAAAGGATGCCGTTTCTTCGCCGGAAAGTCATACTGTTGTTTCCGCCTGTTTGCTTTTTACGTATGATTTCTTGTAACTCACTTAAAACTCTTGTCAAATCGTTGTCAGAATTACCTTCTTCTGGTACAAAGTTCATTCTTTGAAGTCTTGCCTGATTCCTGGATGTTTGTTTAGCTGTTTCAAATTGAAGTGCATAGGCCAGAGCTTCAGATATTTTCTTAAGTTCTGGCCATTCTTAACGCCTGGTTCATATCCGGATCACGTAAGTCTTCAATGAAACTACCTACTGCTAGTTCTTGTTTAATTTCTTCTGAATAGGCTGGATATGTCAGATTTATTAGGCGTACAATATCAGCTTCATACTCTTAAAGGTTTTCGTTGTTTTTCTGTCTTAGTCCTTGCAGCTGTGCCTTATAAACCTCCTGCAAGTGCGTTTCGCCATATCTCATTTCCAGGAACATCACAATGGATTCATAGTCACATTGCTTCTTCTCGGGAACGTTTCTTAAAACCTCCATAGCTTCACCTGGAAGAGCAAGTACTAGGGCACGTGCTTTCTCTTGTGAACTCCATTTATTACCATTGAGCAGCTTCAAATTGTCAGATACGTAACCCAGGGTATCTTGCCATCAAAAGTTGGTGGTTTCATAATAGTTGTTGCAGTACCACTTTCTGAGACGACGCTTGTACCAGCTATCTTTTGAATTTGTCGCTGTACTTCTTGTTGTATTTGGCCTTGAACTTGCTGTACAGTCTGCTGTATTTCTTCTATTTCTTCTTTGACATCTTCTTTGGTAAGTTTTAATTCAATCAGCATTTGTGTTCTCATCTCATCTTGGCTTTGTTAAAATTCTCCTTTTAGGTGTTCTCGAATTTTCACCATCTTTTCTTTGAGTTCTTGTTTCATTTCTTCCTGGCTTTTTTTAATGTCTTTTTAAATTTTCTCGATCCGTTGTCTTGTTTCTGCTTGACTCCTCTTCATTTCTTCTTATTGGTCTTTATTTCTCTTTTTAGATCTTCTCTTATGGATTCTTGGCTGGTCTTCATTTCTTCTTGATTGGTCTTCATTTCTCTTTTTAAATCTTCTCTCATGGATTCTTGGCTGGTCTTCATTTCTTCTTGATTGGTCTTCATTTCTCTTTTAAGATCCTCTCTCATGGAATCTTGGCTGGTCTTCATTCCTTTCTTCAGATCTTCTTGGCTGGTCTTCATTTCTTTCTTCAAATCTTCTTTCATGGAATCTTGACTGGTCTTCATTTCTTTCTTCAAATCTTCTTGGCTGGCCATCATTTGCTTCATCAGTGCAGTTATATAGTTGCTGTTTGCTGTCTGGTCTCAACAGGCATTCAAATATTCTTAATCACTTTCGCTTTCTTGTAGGTCCTCGTTCCGCTTCTGACACCAATTGTTCCGTGACACCCCGTATAAAAACACGGATCCTGGTTTTACACCTTTTTATTGGATATCAGGTTTACAAACGTTTCTATGGTAACACTTTAACGTAACGTAATAATGACAACTGTTTAACCTTTAACTGTCTGTCAACTTCTTATCTCGTCAGAACACAAAACTAAACTGGCCCGTGCGGACTTTCCTCGCGCTCTTTATAGTAAAGTGGAAAAGAATGGATAAGTCTAGAATTAGCTGGAAGAATTCTTTTACTACAGGATGTAAGAAAAGTGTAAAATGGATGTCTCCAGCGCCCTCAGGATAATCCGCAATGACCGTGGAAAAAGGGAAAAAGTAAGGTAACCTATTTTTAATAAATTATTAACCTAAATAAAATAATTCTAACCTTTTACATTTTTATTAACTTAAAACTAACTAAAAGTCATTAACAATATATATATATATATATATATATATATATATATATATATATATATATATATATATATATATATATATATATATATATATATATATATATTCTTTGTTTTAAACCAATAATTAGTAATAATAAGAATCCAGGTTTACAGAAACATCATGTTTGTAAGTGCTTGATTTATTATGTTGCCATTTATTTTCCCATATACATAAGTCTTCAGGAATCAACTGGTTTTAGTGATAGATTAATTACTGCTTAAAAGCATTTTACTGTTATTGCAAAATTAAAGTTTTTATTCTAATTTTAGTACAGCTGCCAATAATTAATATTGCAAGGATAAGTTAATTAATTTACGTATATTTAATACTGACATTTTAAGGTTGCGTAAAATATAATATAATGCCCAACATTTTTAATTGAGGTTACATAATTTAATAGAAAATTAATTAAAAACAAGAACTCTATTTTATTAGTGAAAATGTATGGTTTTCATTGACAAACATCAACCGTATATAACAACTAATTTATTTGAAAGCAATGAAATTCGAATATTACTTGTATTTGCAGTATTTCATATGAAAAGTGAATATATTAAATGTTATGTCAACAGAGTTCTATATCAACATCTACTTTAAAATACATGGCTTACTCAAAAAGCAAATAAAAAATCATTTGGTCTCATAAAATATCTATTTATTATTTTTTAAATCTTTTTTCGGATAAATTGGTGCTCTATCTCAGAAACGACTTTACAGAGAAGGCTAACATGTTGCGTGCAATTTAAGCTTGTGCTATTCTTTTAAATTAAATTTATTTGGCCATCTATTACAAAATTTTTTTATTTTAAAATATTTAAGATGATGATTTCCCGAATAATTTTATTAAAAAAAGTTCATATTAACATCTGTCAATTTTTTTTTTCAAAAACAGGTTGTTAAATTTTAATATTTTCACCAGTTCTTGTAATTCTTAAAAAATCAAAATGTCTTTATATCTTATAATTTTAAATATTTAAGTGTAAATAAAAACCAAAATTGATCCCAGGGGCGAGCACATAGGTACTGGCTGCTATATCAAAGCTAACTTGAATTTAAAAACATAATTTAGAATAAAAATAAATGAAATGTAGAAACAAAATTTACTAAAAAAGTGCAAACAACAGATAACCTGATTATCTAAAAGAGGAATTAAATTGCATGTAATGTAAAAATATAGGGTGTACTATTTAAAGTAATAAAATTATCGTTATATGAATTTCTAACTCTTTACATGTGACAAATGTATGATATGGCGTCTGGTTGTCCTTGATGTTGTACCAAATTTTGAAGTTCGAAAACATATGTGCGCGTATTAGTACACCATCAGCTTTTCTTTTTAATAGGAAGAACTAGCCAAAACTAACTGAATAAAGTGATCGTATTATTTTTGTGACTGAAAATTAATTTATCTGGTGACAGATCTACTATTTTGGGAACACTGTTATAATTTTGAGCATGACAGCAATTTCTTGGGAATAATTTACGGTGGTTATTTATTTGATAAAAATACAAACTGTTATACATTTGGGTACATATATAAAGGGTGATTTAAAAAGATCGCCGGATTTGAAAGGGCCGCCATTTATGTTTTTTATTGTTGGCAGGATTGATTTGGCGATTTTTAATATGTGTTGTCATTGAAGTTTTGTCTTGACAAGGAATCTGAGAACCCTTGAGTAACTTAAGTCACTGTTAATGGAGTTCGTTACCGAGCACTGCTCACTGATTTCCTATGACACTAATTGGGTCAAATGAACATTGAAAATTTTTGGATCCAATACAACTGTGCAACGTGCCACACTTTAGCAGAAACAATTACATTGCTGCATGAGAGGATCCCGGACCGACTAATCTCATTGTGTCATGTCTCCATGTTACTTTTTTTATGGGGTTACATTAAGTCACAAGTCTACGAGAACCAACCCAGAAATTTTATGAAACTCAAGCATGAAATTCAACGTGTCCTTGGCCGATGTGGATGTATGAAATCTGGTTATGCTAAAATTTAATGGAAAAAGTAACTTCGGGTAACATCCTGAATTAGAATAAAAAAGAATTATTTAAATCTGTTGATAAATAAGAAGTTTTATGTAGTGTTGCCAAAAAGGCTTTATGATAATATTAAATTTAAACATTAAATATGTATGTTTTAACATATAAATTTAGAAAAAAAAATTTAAAATTTAATTTTAAATAAAAGTTATAATATAGTTTTCCAAAATTTTTAGGGTATTATTAAATTTAAACTAAATTGTAGTTTTAAACATCCTGATTAAAATATAAAAAAAAACTTTTGTTAATTATAAAAATATATTTCCAAAAGGGCAAAAAGAATTTTAAATTTTTAAACAATAAATTTTTTTTTTTAACATCCTAAATTTAAATAAAAGAATTTTTTAAATCCGGTTGTATAAAGAATAAGCAAAAGGGGAAGTTATTTTTAAAAACTAAATTGTTTTTATTTCTCTCTTAAAACTTTTAAAGAAAAACTTAAATTTCAAAATATTTTTATAAAAGCTATTAAGGAGAAAAGGGGGAATTCAATTCTTTTTGAATGAAAGAAAACAAAAACATGTTTTAAAAACTTTAAAAAACTTTTCCCGGGTATTTCCCTAATTTGACAAGTATTTTAAAATCTACATGAGCAGTTGGTCCATTTTCGAGGAAAGAAACGATTTCCCAGGGGGGACTAAGAGATGGGATTTAAATTTCCCTTTGCCCGCCTTTTTTTCTTTCAAATTTACCTTTTTTTTATTATTCACGAAGGTTTACTTTGGAAAAGATGAAAAACTTGATTTTGTTCCGGTCCTATTATATTTTCTATTTTTATTTCAACGTCCTCTTCAATGGGAGATATTTCCACCTCTCCGGTGCTCAGGAGGCTTTGGGTTTTCGCACTAGACGGGTTCGAATCCTACGAGGACTTTTTTATTTTTTTTCAAAATTACCGAGGACTTATAAGTTCATATTTCCAATCTTGGTCAGCGCCAATCTAAAATAAAAAAGCAACGTGGGGGCGTGGTCGATACTTAGCTGGACCGCAACACACGGTCCCTAGACCGGAAGTGAAAACCCAATGGGCCCCGAAAAATTTTCCCCCAGTTTTTTTTTATGGAAATGACGGTTTTTGGGCACGGGAAAACCCATCTACTGGTAGGGCTAGTAGGGAGGTCATATTCGAAATTGTTTTTGACGTTTAAAACCTTAAAATTTTTCTAAAGGAAGGGTTTTTTTTTTGCTTTTTTGAAAACAAATTATTTACGCCCTTAAATCCGAGGTTCTTTTTGGGGAATAAACTTTATTTAAATAAAGGATTGCTTAAAAATAAATTTTGGGTTTTTGATTGGGAGTTTTTGGGAGAAAGTTTGTTAGGTTGATTAAAAAAATATTTCCATATCAATTTATAGTTTTCTTTTATTCCAGATCTTTTTTTTAAATTTTTTTTTAGTATAAACTACCTGATTTTATTAAAATGATTTTATTTCCATCATATCTCGTTATGAATCTTTCAAACTCTAACCTTTAAAATCAGTTGTTTTTTCTTTCTTTTATTTCTTTTCTATTTACAACATTCAAGTTTCAATTTTTAGACAATGCTTCTATGTAAATACACATATTATTTTAGGAATTTTAGTTTAAAACCTTATGCATAACAAACCCAACTAAATTTTTAAAAACTGTATTCATACAGGGTGTCCTGATTTTAAAGGGCGTCTTCGGCGATATTTTAAACCCTCATCGATAGCTTTTTTAAAAAAATTTATAGTAAAATCAGCTCGAAAAATTCCCAAAAATTTTTTTCAAATTTTTTAAAGCCAGAGGGGCGTAAAACTAAGAACAAAAAATTTAAAAACAGAGTATTTAAAAAAGGTCATAATAATTTTGGTCGTTGGGTATTCTTAAACTATGTAAAATAAGGAAAAAATCTATGCTTTTTCCCAAACCCGTAATATGGGGTTGGAAGGGGCAAAAGTACATTTGAAAAAAAATTTAAAACCCTTTTTTTTAATGTTTTAATAAACTAGGTTTCGTTTGAAAGGGCTTATACCAGGGCCTAAGATAGAATATTGGTATAATTAATTTATTTTTTTGTTTTATACCTAGAAACTGATTTGTATGAATAGGAATGCCCTTAGACACAATGCCTTCAGCAACCAATTACAACCGGCCCTACAGTGTAGTCTACCCACAAAGGGAGGACTGAAGTCGAAAAGACCGACCTGCTCCCCGCTGAATCTTTTTGGTTTAACGACGGCTCCAAAAACCGGACGTGTTGAGCGAAAGGGACAGAGGCCGAGCAGAATTTTCTTCAGCCTGGGCACTCGCAAAACCCTATTTCAAGGGGGAGGGTATTTGTTTTTTTGAGTTGGGGGTGCTTGATCGCTGTTGATCGGATGCACACGTAAGACAGTTAAAATATTCTCCGATAGTCAAGCAGCTCTTGGGGCTTGATCCAGCCGGCAATTGAAAACCGTCTGGAATTGCAAGATGCGCTGACCATACCCGGGGGCAAAATTGGGGTTTCATTACTGTGGATACTGAACACCGCCGGGGGGTATAACGGGAGACCTCCTTGCCAAAAAAGGAAACAAAAACCCCAGGCCAACCGGTCATCGTAACCCCCCGAATGGGCGCCCGTTTATATCAGCTAAAAGAGACACCAGTGAAAAGACCTCGGGTTCAGACACTGAAGGCCTTAATAAGCACGCAACAATGTAAAAGGCCCAACCCTTTGAGCAATCAAGGGTTCACCTTTAAACTCTTTGTGGGACTTTTACAGGTACACTGAGATTGAAAATTTCTTACAAGATGGCCCCCCATGTGCATGGAGGGGAGGGAAACGGGGAGAACACAGCTGTTTCCGGGCCCCGGGGGAATGGCACCGATTAAGATTTTTTGCAACCCGGCAATGACACCTGTTGCCGGTGGAAAAGATCTCTTTTCCCAACAGGATCATCAGATTTATTAGAAGTCTGGGCCCGGTGGGGGAAATATAAATGTGTGAGCCACAAGACCGACGGTCGCGGTGGAAGGCGATACCCCCTCACTTAAACCTACCTGGTTTAATGCCCCTAAAAAAATGGGGTTGTTGTCCTGGATTTTGATAAAACGTTTATTGTTTATCTGACAACTTAAAAATAGAAAAGAGTCAGTTTTTCAACAATAAGTCGAGAAAATTGTATCGAAATGCAGTTTACCATTTTTCTAAATTTTTTAGTTTTAATGGCTTAAATAAAATCCATTGCATTTAAATTTTTCAAAATTTAAACAAAATTTTAACCTTAAACAAATCAGTCCCAGGATAAAACAAAAAAATTAATTAACTACACAAATATTTTAAGACCTGGTAAAAGCTCTTCCAACAGGACCGGTTAAATTCAATTTGTTAGCAAATTAAATTTTTTTTTCAAGAACTGAGTTTCTTCCTTATTTGACAGGTTAGGGAAACGTAATAGAAAAGTTTCCTTATTTTAAAAAAATTTAGAAAACTATCACCATATGTTAAATATAGTTATTTTTAATAACCTTTTTTTTTCAATTTTCACCTCCAGCGGTGAAATTAGAAACTTGAAAATAATTTCCAGCATGTTCTTGAGGCTGGTTTTACTATAATTTTTTTTTCCGAAAGCTATGCGATGAAGGGTATTTGAGATAACGCCGGAAGAGGACCTTATCGGGACACCCTGTAGACAGGTAAAAATTTAGTATTCCAAGACAATCCAGAATTTTTAAAGTAGACCTGAAGTCAGTTCACCTTATTTAAAAAAAAAAAATTCAATTAATGAAAAGTACTTTGTTTCCCCTTGCCTAAAATTTGAGGGGAAAAATGAAAAAGCAAAAAAATAAAATCGAACTGTCCAATTTTTAAACCCTGACTTGATGACACCAAAACTTAATTAAAAGTTCAGAAAGTGCGGGAAAAAAAATCTCATTTTTTTTTTTTGAAACAGAAAACCTCCGCTCAAAAACCTAAACAAACCCAAAAATACTTCTGTTCCCAGCACGTTGGAGACATCATCTGGTATACAAAAACAAGCTGATCCGCATAATAACGACAGCCAGACGTCATTTGGGGCACTTTTAAAACCCCCAAAGGGAAGGTCCAAACTAATGGGAAGCCAAAACGAAAGGGGAAATCTTTTGGGGGAGAAAGCAGAGGGGAACCTCCTCTGAGTACCGGGGCATTTGGGGGTAAAAGGAACGAAAAAAGGGGTGAGCTTAAAAACAGGAAAACATCCACAATACTTTGGAACAACCCCCTTTTAATGACCAAAAACCCCAACAAAAAACCAGGGAAGGGCCAAAAAAAACACGAGGAATACTGGGGAGCCTTTAAAAGAATAAGATATGGAAAAAACCTTTTAAGGGGCTATCCAAAAGAACGAAGGAAGAATTATCAGACAAAATAGGAAAAGACTTTATAACACTAGGGGGCCAACAGGGGGGCAATAACTTAAGAGGAACCGCACAAAATAGGCTCAAAATGGGGACCCGTTGGGGGAAAGTGCGACGACGGGAAAAGACAGCCACCATATCCTCTGGGAATTTAAGCGTTAAATCACAAAAACCATTCTTATTTAACCAAAAGAGCCACAGGAATATATCAACCAACCCGTCTCGGAGTTATCAGACTGAGAAGAAATAAACTTAAAGGATTGGTAAAAAGAAAAAAGAGATTAGGCACAAAAAAAACCCAAGAGGCTGTGTGCCTGGTAGTTCTGACGGGTCCCGAGAAAAAAAAAAGAAAAAGAAAAAAAGCCTTGGAGCTGCTGGGGTAAAAAAAAATATTAAATGATTAGTACTAGGGAGCAAAAAAATGCATTTTTTGTTAAAAAGCAAGCCGCTTGGCACAGTGTATTAGGGCCATTTTAAGTGATTTGACCCGGTGATTTTTGATTCGTCCCTTAGGGGGCGGAGGGGGGGGTTTAAGGGAAAACCAAATTGTTGAAATTTTAATGTTAACCTATAATAACAATCAGAGAGTCATTTTTTTCATAATTCGAGATCGTAGAGTTTAGATTTATAGTTATTTTAAACATCCAAAGTTTAGTTTTTAAAATTTACGAAAAAGTATTTTTGGTCCAAAATTTGATAATTTTCAAAATTTAAAAAAAATGATCAATTTTAATTAATTGTGGTCAATTTT
>JAHBCN010012485.1:0-26457 GCA_019359885.1 Listronotus oregonensis
TCTCAAAAATATCTTATCATCAAGGTGAAAATGAATTATTATAAAATTTTTTTTTAATGGATTCAGTCGCGTAGTTGGTATTTTTCAAAAAAATTTTTTTTTTTAGTAACGTCTCAAACTTATGTTTTTTAAATGATATACCCTATTTATTTTTTTTTTGTCTTTTTTTTTCTATTTAAAGTTTTTTTTAAAAATATATAATAGTTTTTTAAAAAAAGTGATAATTTAGACATTTTAAATTTAATATATAGTATTTTTTACCCGGTTATGGGTGAAGGTCGAAAAAATTCTTTTTTAAATAAAAAATTTGGATTTTCAATTTGTTTAATTAATTTTTGCTATTGATTTTAAAAAAAAAAAATTAATAAATAGTATATAAACTTTTATTAATAGTTAATAATAAAATTGAGTGGAATTAAAATTTTAAAATTACTATGTTTAAAATTGAATATGGATAAAAACCATTGTAATAACTCCTTTTTGTTTTTTTTAATAAAATTTTAAACATCTATATGGCTGTTAAAAGGATTCATACCTGCTGTTTAAAGCTATTTTTTTTTTAAAGAATGGCACCAAATTTTAACAACGAAATTAAAAAAAAATTTTTGGAAATATATTCTAATTATATCGAAAATGGGGGAAAGGTATTGAGAAGTCCCAAATTTTAAAAAAAAAACTTTTGGTTTTGTTATTGTAAAATTTTTTTTTTTTTTAAAAATTTTTTTCCTCATTGTTTACCTTTTTCCCCCAAAATTTTTTGAAGAGACCAAAATTTTAAATAAACCCTAGTTTTTTGTCAAACTTTTAAATTTCGTAATTAATAAATTTTTTAAAAAAAAAGGGAAACCTTTAGTTTTTTAAAACATCTTGGCAACCAGAAACCCTCATAGGATGTCGACGTGGTGGGCAGGTGGCAGGGGAAGCGATTTTCATGTCTATTTTTAGCAGATTAAAATAATATTTGTTATTTTTAAACCTGCCTGTTAATTTGTTTTGCCTTTTGAAAAGGGGAACGGATTTAAAATAAAGAAAAAAAATGTGGTGGGAAAACGATTATGTCTGTCAACAAGTCGGAAAAATAGACGACTTGCTATAAAAAAACGGTAAGTGGGAATTATTGTTATAAAAGGTTTTATAATTAGGGTTGCCATAATTTATTAAAAATAATGCCCGGGACGGTCCATCAGATCCTAGGATAAAAAACAGCGATTGTGAAACGCGTGCACAAAATTTTTTTCTCCCATTTTACCTAACTGAAATGGTTTTAGAAATTAGACAAACTAAAAGAAAACTACTTACTGAACAAAAAAAGGCAACGCGCTGCGACTGGTGCGCTTTTTCAGTGCTCGAAAATATTCAAAAACCGGACGCATTTCAAGTCCTGACCAAAAATCCGGACATGGTTAATAAATCCGGGCGTATGGCAAGCCCATTTATAATATGATTTTTTGACTACTATTAAAACTATAAGTAAAATACAAAAAAAAATTTAAATTTTTGGGAAAAAAAATATAGGATCAACAAAGTCTAACCATAATTTTAGCAGTGCTATGCAGACGAACAGGTAAAATTTGGGTTTTTTTTGTATCCAGGGTCAAAAATACTTTGGTGATACATTGATTTTTACAATCATTAAGGGGTGCGATGTGTTTCAAGCCGGGCAACGCCGGGTTTGCAGCTAGTATTATTATATAAGTCTATTTTTTGAATTGCACTTTTTCAAAATTTATTTGCGTTATTTATATTATTAAGTGATATTAATTTATAATAATTAATTTTAATCTTTTTATAAATGTACTTTTTTTGGGTTTTTGAAAATTTTCTGTTATTTTAAATTTTGTGGTATTATTTTTTTAATTTGTTTTACTTTTTATAATTAAACTTTTTAAAAATTTGTTTTTTATATTAATACGTTATAATTTGTTTTAAATTTTCATACTTCATTTTTTTAAAAACCTGATGGAAAGAAAACAAAATTTCACAAAATAAAATGTCAATGTCAAAAAATGAAAATAGAGCTTACGTTAAACTAGGTAAGTTTTCTCAATAAACTAAAAATGTCGCTCAGTGAAAAAGACCTTTATTGAATTGCAAAAAATGGTTGGTCACATTTTCAAATAGCGACAGAATCGTGCCAAAATATAGGAGCATACTGTGTGAAATATGAGCTTTTAAATGATGTATCGTAAGCCGTATGTACAGTGACGGAATTAAAATCTAGTACACCTAATTTTTCCCAGGTGATGTTGGCTTTTGCGTACCTGGATCACCTGGAAATATACCTTTCTTTTGACAAATTGTTATCTGTCACACATTTAAAAATTTATATTTTTTTATTTTTTTTTTTAATTTTGGGGAAAAATTAAGAACTAAAGAAGGCGAGAGTAATTACTCTATTCGAAAAAAAGGTTTCTCTGGGAAGAATAGCTCAGAAAAGGGAAAACCAAGAAGCACTATTCAAAGCCTAAAGAACTAAATGGGAAAATACAGGATCATTGGAGAAAAGGGGGGCGGGAAAGGGGGTAGAAGACAAATTTCAAACGAAAATCAAGATAAAAATCTGAAGTTTTTTTGCGAAACAATCGTTTTCCCAGACATGAGAACACAAAAAACCCTTTTCCCCTGGGACAGTAAGAACGGCAAGAAATCGTATTGGGAAAAAAGGGAAATTTGGGGAAAAGTGTAGCTTAAAAAAAATTTTGCCATATAAATAAAAGAAAAAATGGGGTTTGCACTGGGATATTTATCGAAAGGTATGGTTTTTTGGGGAAAAGGGGGAGTATTTACCCTTTAAAAAATTTTTAAAATCTTATTATAGCGGGCAGATTAGAGTGTATAGGCCGAAAATAACTACGAAGAAAAAAAACCCCCAAATTTTTAAAAAACAAGGGGGAAATTTTCTGTTAATGTAGGGGGGTATATGTCTTCAGGGGGCTAGGCATATGCCACCGTATTCGAAAAAAATTTTTAAAAAATCAACTTATATACACATACCCTTTTTGTTGCCATGGGTAAACAATATATTTGAACAAGAAAAATATACCAACATGACAACTGCTCCGTCCATACAGCAAGGAGAATTTCCGACTGGCTACAAAAAAAATTTTTTATTGCCCCCTTTTTCCCAAAAACCCTGATATCAATAATCGAAAATTTTGGGGGATATATCGTAAAGAAAATTAACAAAAAAAAGATTTCCATCCACAAAAGGATGATTTTGGAAAAAAATTTTAAAAAACCTGGAAAATTACAATGTTCCCATGCAAAAAAAAAGGGGCTTTTTGGGGAAAAATTTTCCCCGTTTAAAATTTTAAAGGGGAAAAAAAAATTTTTTTGGGGAAATATTTTTTTTTTAAAATTTTTAATAAAAAAAAAAAAAAATTTTATTAAAAAATTTACAAAAATTTTAACCCCAATGTACGAAATTTTATTTCCGTCACTTTGTGTCAACACGTTTAACCCGATCTTTGATGATGAATGCTCTTAAAATATATTTCATAAAAAGTTAAAAAATTTTTTTAAAAAGTTTCCCTACTAAAAAAAATATTTTATTTTTTGTTGGGTTTGCCCAAAAATTTTTTAAAAATTTTTTAAAAATTTTAAAAATTTTTTTTAATAAATCTTAATATCTTACAAGTCAATATTGGTCTTGAAAAAACTCTTTAAAAATTTTAAAAAAAGACCCAAACAATACCTTACAAAAGTGAAATTAAAATATTTCCATGGCATTATAGGGATATTTTTATATTTAAATCTGCAATATAATGCGTACGAAATGCCGAAACGTAGCAATCCCAAACTATTACCATTAAACTTGGTTTTTTTAAAAGTATGTTTTTTTTTAAATTTTAAAAATTTTTTTTTAAAATTTTTTTTAAAAAAAGGTTGTAAATTTTAAAAAATTTAAAAATTAAAAAATTTTTACATTTTTTTTCTGGACCCTGTATCCCAAAAAATTTAAATTTTTTTTAGCATTATTTTTTAAAATTTGTTAATAAACAGCTAGAATTTTTTAAAAAAAATTTTTTAAAAAAATTAAAAAATTTTAAAAAATAGCAACCGCCCCCCTTTTTTTGATTTTTGGTAGGTAACCCCCCAAACCCCCGTGCTTGCAATATTTTTCTTTTTAAATTCAAAAATTTTTGGAACCCGATGGGTGCAAATTACAATATTTTCTTACCTGTTCATACCTGGCAACCCAGGAGCAAAAAAAAAGGCCTTAAAGTTTTTAAGTATTTAATTTTGTGTTTTTTTTTAAAAAAATAACTAAATCTATATTTAAAAATTATAAAAATTTATCAAGTCCTAGGTCTTCCTGGATTTACCTAGTAAACCCATCCCGCATTACCCCGTTACGCTAACCAATTCTTTAGATAATAAAAGTTCGAGATTTTTCATGGTATTTTTTTGCAAAAATTTTATTTATAAAACCCTTTGCCCCATCACCTAAAGGACCAAAAGTTTCAACAGAAAAAAAAATAAAGATAAAGCGTTCTTCAAGCTCTTTATATTTTAGATGTTTTTTATTTTTGGGAATACGAACAGCCGCAACCCCAAAAAAATTTGAAGGATTTTGCAAGTGTATGGCTGCCCTAGCGTCCCAAAGTTTAATTTTTTTCCATATTTCCAGGGAATTAGGGTCATTTTCCCTCTACCCGTTTTCCATTGCTTCTCAAACTCCAAGAAGCTCTAACACAGAAGGGATTTTCAGCTAAAATCAAAAACCCCTTTATAATGTTATTTTTTATGTTCTAAAAACGCTTTTTTTTCAGCTTTAAACCCCTTTGGGCCCTAAATTTTCCCCCCGCAAACCCGGTTGCTCTCCACAACAGGCAGACCAAGTCTGGGGGTGGAAATATGGAAAAGTTTTTTTTATCTAACAAATTTTCCCCAAAGGGCGAAGATGGAAGGGGGTTAATCCAAGCATTATTTCAGGGGCCTGAAAAAGCAAGTAGACGTGCCTTATCTTTACTTGCCCGGCATATGTTTGTAATATATTTGGGGACGAGCTTGGCAAAATTAAAAATTTAAAATCTTTCTGTTTTTTTTTTTGGGAATTCTTTGGTTGGGTTTTGAAGATTGCAAAAGATAACCATTTTCCAAAAAAATTGCTGAAATCATTATCTTCTGTCGCAAGAATATAGGAAAGGGAAAATTTGGAAAGTAAACCTGACACCAATGAAAAACTACTACGGAATATGGTTCATTTAAATGGGCGCCCTTTAATCAGTTCGGAGATATCAATACTTCCGTAAATGCGAATAAAATTAAGTCGGGAACCCCTGCCCAGCAAAAGGGTACGAAACCAGGGCGACGTTTGCCAATGTCTGTCGCTTGTACCTTTTTCCGGAATACGAAGTAGCAAAAGCGGGCGGCAAAAAGGGGTTGTGTATTTTCTAGTCGCTTTTTATCCCCCAATATTTGGGGCCTGCCGGCAACACTGTTTAACTTTCGTTCAAGGATAGCGCGAAAATCTTCGATGGAATCGGCTGCGTTAGCCAAAGCCCATTGGGGGTATCAAAAATATAGCTTTGAATGGTTTATCTTATCCGTAGTAGTATTATCTTTGCTAACGTCATTATTGTGCTTTATTTTTTAAAAATTTTAAATTTTTAATATTTTTTGTAAGCAGATGGGTTAAAATTTTTAAAAAAATGTAGCTATGGTAATTTAAAATTTTTTCGTAGCCTTGACCATAATTTTTAGGCAACCCTTTGGGTTTTACCTCCCAAATTTCCCCTTTTTAAATTTTAATAAAAATAGTTTTTAACTGATTGACAGGGGAACAAAGATCGCTTCTTATAAAAAATAAAAAGAAATTTAATTTTTATTTAGCATATTCAAATTAAATTTTTAAAAGTATGTTTATTCTTCCCAAAAATAATATTTTTTGTCTTTATGTTCCATCTTTATAAATTTTTTTTTCGTTTGTAAATTATAGTATAATAGTAAAAAATTTTTTTCCCCCTAACAAGTGCGGAAAAAGTCCTTGGGGGAAAAAAGGGGCGTTGGGAAAAAAAATTTTTTCCACAAGCGTCAGATAATGCCAAATTAAAGCAAGATTTTTTTTTAAATTATGTTTAATCTGAAAGAACTACTAAAACATATTTATAAATGGGAATTATTTGTTGAAAATTTTACAAAAAAGAAAAAAGTTATTAGCATATTGTAAATTAATTGCAGAACCTGAATTTTCCCTTTAGCGGGTGGCTTATGGAAGCGCTTTTGGGACGGCTTGATAAAGGTTGACTTAGCTCGGGAAGGGGGTTGTTCATGGTCAATATTTTATTCGACATATCCTTTTTTTGATTTGTGGATTCCCTCAATGTAGCTCTCAGCACAGCCTTTTATTTCCAGCCCCCCAAATCGCTTGAATTGGTAAATTTCCCTTTTCCAGAATCCGCTAACTAGTCGCAGAGGATCGAAGAAAAATATGTCCAGTGTACTCTTCTGGATTTTTTAATTTTAGGTATGCAGCAAAATTTTTAAAACATTTTTTTCCAAATTTAATTTATTCCCACACATTGCGTACTGCATGCTCCTTGTTTATACTGGACAAAAAAACGTCTGTGTGGGGGATGTGGTTTTTTGCAAATTTGCATATTTACGGTACAATTGCAGATAAAGTCCGTTATTTGTTTATCGGAACTACAAAAATTCCCGGAAGTGTTATTTTTACTGTTTAGGAATTTTCACCACTATCAAATTTTCATTATCCTGTATGTCATCAATCATTATTTTTGTAAGTTCATCTTCCCCACAAAACACCGGCTAATCCAAAAAAATTTTAGCAATTTTTATTAGAAGGTAAATATTATCAGGTGCTTCTTTCATGAATCTTGAAACTTCTTCTTTGCTGAAAGTTTTTGATTTTTTTTGGGCCCGGGATCCCAGTTTTGGTTTTAAGTAGTAACTTTAAAAAAATGAACTTAAATCAAGGTTCCTTTTTTACTTTGAGGACACATTTTAAAATAGAGTACTTAATCCATAAAATATTAGGTTTATATGTTTTTTTCCAAAACCGCAAAATAGGCCAAGAACACTTCTTCTTTAATACTTTTTGTCCCCTTGCTGGAGCACCAGTTTTCGGGAAAAGACTATATTGATTCTCAAATTTTTTACGAGATTTTCTGGTAATAATTTCAAATTTTCGGTATTTGCTGCATCCAGGATAGAATCTGGTAACTCCTCATCGGAACTACTCCTTTTAAATAAATTTTTTTTGTTTGGATTTTTATTTAATTAAAAAAAGATACTATGACGCCTTTTCATTAAAAATGCTTGTTTGTATTGAAAAATTTATTTTTTTGCAATTGCTTGTTCATATAAAAAAAAAAATCTGACATGTGTTAAAATTACCAAGATTACATATTGTTGCTTGACTTGTCATAATCATTTATTTTTTTTTATACAGGGTAATTAAAAAAATTTTTTTTTTTGTTTTAGTTTAAATATTGAAAAATTTCGGAAAACAAAAAAAAAAACTAAAACTTGCAATGGTTTGTATATTATGAAATAGCCCACAATTACTAAAATACATATAAATCTTGGTTACCTGTAAGATTTTAGAGTAGTTTTTCTTTTCCCACGGCGTGCAGAAAAGTTTGCCAAAATGCGTGCGGAAAAAATGGGCTTTTCCGCAGCTCTAAAAAAATATTTATTATTTAAACTATTTTTTTCATATTTTTGGTACTTTTAGTCTCTTGTAAACCTTATCTGCAGACATACTGTATATGAATACTGAAAATTTGTTACCCAAATAAATTATTTAAACTCTAGCAACCCTATTAAAACATAATTTTGACCTTTTAAACATTTACAATGCTTCTAAAATTCGTTGCATGCTGAAAATTAAACTTTAAACTGGTTAACTTTTCTCGTTTTATTAATTTATTAAACTCCCTTTTAAATTGTGTTCAAATTGGCATCTTGGGAAAGCGCCCCCCAACCCCCTAACCCCAACAGAGTTAAGTTTGGGTTTTAATTAATTTTAAATTTGCTTTATCGTTATTGTCCCAAAACTTTTAAGCATTATTATAGATTTTTTTTCAGTAAAAATTTTAAAGCTTATTTTAAATTTTGGGGCGGTAGTACTTTTTTAAAAAATGAATGTCAGATTTTAAGAAAAACTTCCTGTTCCCTTTATCACAATTTATACTACAAATACCAAACACACAAATTTAAAAAAAACTTTAAAAATAAACCTTTAAGCCTTATAATTAATTTAATAAAAAATATTAATTAATAATGCTGGAAATACTCATTTAAACTATATCATTCAAAACTTATTAAGTAATGTTTGATTCATTTTTAAACTCGTATAAATTGGTATCTTTAGTATAAATGTGTCCCAAATTGGTGGGGAATGTTGGGGATCTTGGAAACCACGATGAAAAAAAATGGGGAAAGTTTGGACAATTATGTTAAAAAAGCTAAGGGCTTTTTCATTTGGTTTTCCAAAAATCTTTTTTCGTCGGCCATATTTTTTTTATAGTAAAAATTTTTTCAATCTGAAAAAATTCTTTAAAGCAATTTTTTTTGTAGAATATGCCCAAAATAGTAAATTTTTATTTTTACGTTTCGGCTTTTTTTTTCCCCTTTTTTTTTGGAATTTTTTTCCAAAAACAAAAATGTATAACATGTTATAATTTAGATTTTATAACCTTTTTATTTAAAAAAACAAATATTTTCTCAGTTGGCCTTGATTCCGGCGAACGTCTTTTTTTTTGTAAACAATAAAATATTAGTAATGGCAAAAAAAAAGCTGAAGAATATTTTAAAAAATGAGAACATAGCTATAACGTTAATACCGTGTTACAACAAAAAATGGCGCCCATATGAAAAAGAAAGTTGATGAATAACCTTTATTTTTCATATGCCCATTTGGATGTTGTCGCAGCCAAATAGTTTTTTATTCTTATTTCAAAAGGATAACATGTTTAGTTTAGGAGTTTATAACCTCCCCCCTTAAAAAAACAAATATTTTCTCAGTTGGCCTTGATTGGGAATTCATCTAGCGTCATTATCAAGTTAGCTCGGGTACGTTATTAAAATTTTTTAACTTTGAAAATGATTAATTATTTAAAGAAAAACTTGATATTTTGCAACTTTATTTCCAAAGCAATAGAAATGTTAATAAATGCGCAAACTTTTTTCGAAAATTTTCCCCTGAAAGGCAACATCCTAAACTAACATACTTTCAAAAACAAATTTGCTTAAATTGGGAAAGTTTTAAAAAACCACGACCTAAGAAGTACGTTGAAGAAAATCGACAACGAGATGCTACAGTTAACCAACAATTTAAAGAAAATCCAACATCTTCAGCCAGGGATGTTGGATAGAATTCCACTCACCTAAGTTAACCATTCATAGGGTAGTTAGGACTATTTAAACAAATATCGTTAATATGTTGAGAAATATGGACAACATTTTGAATTTAGGTCGTTATTTTACATCTTCATTTTAGTAGGAATATTAGTTTAGCCACTTTTTATTGTTTTTGTTTTCACTTGTTTCAATTAACTTGTTAGGTATAGTTTTGTTGTAACACGGTATTAACGTTATAGCTATGTTCGCGAACCCATTTCTGTAAAATATCTGTTTAGCTTATCTATTTTGCCAATTACTAATATTTCATTGTTTACATAAAAATAACGTTCGCCGGAATCAAGGCCAACTGAGAAAATACTTGTTTTTTAAAATAAATGAGGTTATGAACTCTTAAATTATAACATGTTATACATTGTTGAAATCAGAATAAAAAGCCGAAACGTAGAAAATAAAAATTGACTACTTGGTCATATTCTACAAAAAAAGTTGCTTTATAGAAGTTTTTACAAATTTGGAAAATTTTCGCTTATAAAAAAAATATGGCCGATTTTCGAAAATGCATGTTTCAGGTTTTTTCAAAATTTCTCAAAAAATCTGAATAGATAGAACCATGTAGTAAACGGCATTAGCTTACTAACATAATTGTCCAAAACTTTCCCCATTTAACCGATTTTCTATCTATCGTGCTTTCCATGATCCCCATACATTCCTTACCAATTTGGGACACACTATATATAGGCAGTTTTTTTGTTAAGTTTAATCTTTCAAATGGAACTTGCAGACTATTCCCAGAGCGGGTAAAATGACTATGCATGTCACTGTCTTTAGGTATTCAGAAAAATATATATTTTAAAAGTTCCTATATTTAAAATCGGAGGATTAATTATACACAAATTTTTAAACTGCGACCTGCAGCTTGTCATCTGAGTGATTCCCAGATTACATCTTAAAATACGTTTCTGAACAGTGAAAACTGATTAAGCAGCCGGCAAAGGGCCCCAAACACTATGCCAAAATGAATACGTAATGCAATGTATGCATGACATGACAGTATGGTTTCCGTCAGAGAAGATTCACAGCTGATCTTCTTTCCTTTGTCTCACACTGGAATAAGTCCCTTGCTCTGGCGAGTCCCAGATCATTGCTCTTGACATATCTAAAGCTTTCGATCAGGTTTGGCATGATGGGCCTGTTAACAAACTTCCTTTACGGTCTTCTATAAGCTTTGCTCTTGGCTCTCCACTTTCATTTCTAATCGACGTATATCAGTTACTGTAGATGGTCATTTTTCCACCTTCTACAAAATAAATGGTGCGGTGCTTTAGGGCTCAGTGCTGGCACTCACGCTGTTTTTTCTACACTTTAACGATTCTCTCTTCCACAATCAATCCCATTCATAGTTTTGCTGACGATAGTACCCTCCACTCTAGTATTCAATTTCTTAGGCCACCATGTAATTCTGATCTGGAAAACAAGCGCAGGTCAATGCAGATATCTCTTTCACAAAACCTCAAACTTATCTTGGATTGAGGCGCCAAAAAAATTTTGTTTAGTTTAATCCCGAAATACAGTGGGTTTCGCTGTCGCGGAAAAAGTTTGTCAATTTCATGCATTACATATGGGGGGCAAAATTTGCAGAACAAAGAGTCGTTTAATCTTGTCGGCGTTCCCCTTGAGAATGACCCTCCGCACAAACACATTTCCATAGCCTCGGCAGCTTTAAAAGCGGTTCCTCTCTTTCGAGCTAGAAAGTATTTCTCTTTTTTCACTATTATCCTCTGTATGTATCCCAAATCAGACTCTCTTTAGATTATTGTTCTCATGGCGTCCCTTACAACACTTAGCCTTCTGGACTCCATTCACGTTAACAAAGTCCCTCTCACCACACTTAAGACACCCACGGTACGTTAGTACTTAGGCATCAGCCTTTGTGGACTGTCCCAAGATTTAAAAAAATTATAAAGTAAAAGAATTATCTTACTAGATACTACAGTTTTTTGAATTTCTAATTAGATAACAAATTTGGTTGAATTTAGAGCAAGGTAAATTGGTAGACTGTGGTCTCATAATAGCATTATTGTTTATTTTAATATTAGGGTTCAAACATAGTTTATTTTGCGGGACATCAAATCCAAAATATGTTGTTTTGGAGCCTGTTTTAAATGATCATATTTAAAATTATTTTTATTTTTATTAATTTCTCTAAAATTTCAACTGGGTTTTTTGTGTTCTTTTTTGTTGGTATAACTTCTTTACCAAATTTTATTTAGTGACTTTGCTTCGACTTATTTTATCTTTAGTATTTTAACATAGGTAAAATATTGTTTGTCTAAATTTGTGTCTAGTGTTTTGTTGTTTATTTAAAATGTTTGTTTTTTTTTCTTTATTTAAAAAAATGGGATTCACCTGACCACTTTATAAATAAGAGTTTTGTATTTTTAAGATAATAAAGATTTTTCTATTCTTTGGTTTTATTTTTGAATATTTTTTAAAAAATACTAAATATTATTACTTTTACAAAAATAAAGATCTTGGGGCAAGAACTAACCGCTGTGTTCAAACGTCGTTGTCGTGATTGGGCCCAGTGGATCTTTTGGAACATGCGCTAGAGTTGCTGGTTATCGGCCTTTGTTATACCCTATGGAACGGGATCTGACTAAGATGATAAAGGTGCTCCTGAAGTCACTGGCGCCTGTCTCGCGGAAGGGCTAATCCATCCCGAAGAAACAGGTGCCGAAAGGGGTCCCCGAATCCAAACAGAAGGCGGACAAAATCGCATTTATGGAAAAATGGTTCTGGAAACAAAAGCGGTAGGACCTTTTTATAGGGTAAGGCCGGAGATGCGGCCTCAGAAAGATTATCTGTTTCCTGTAACAAGGACCTGGTAGCTACACGTCACTAGACCGGGAGAGGAGGGTATGACCGATCTAACCTCTGCTGTCGTATCCAGTAGACGGACAAAAACCCCAAATTGAACACATATTGTGGTTGTGTCCGGTAGGACACGAATCCCAAACTGGTATCGGATTTATTAAAATTTTAATCCTATTGGGAGAAATATAAAAGGTGTGGTCACAAAGACCGAGCGGTCGGTGGAGGGCGTAAAGTCTACTTCTAAACCTACCTACCAAGAACCAAGTGACTCAATTTTTTTAAAAAAATTTTTGAAATAAAAAAAGAAAAATGCTGTCAATATCCTAAACAAAACTAAGCGATCAAGCAAATGGTTTTTCTTGTGTGCCCCAAAATATGTGTATCTTCTAGTTTCATAGAAATACATTAAAAAACAAGCTTGTGACAAAATTGAACCTGCTCGGTACTTGTATTTCCAATTTATGATAGAACTTAGACCTCAAAATAGGTCAATTACGGCAACTTCTTGGGTATAATAATATCAAAAAATGTATAAATATTAAAAATATTAAAAAAACAAGAATTCATGTTTATAAAAAATATTTTACTTTTTTACTAATTGTGCGTCTATGTTCACCGATTATTTCTACTTTACCAATTAAATTTCTACGCTTTAAAAAATTTTTTATATATAATACTAAAACAACATGAGACATGGTTAATAAACCCAAATTGTGCAGCTGGCGTTTCGCATATTTTTGAGTTCAAGGAAATTTATGCAATTTACTGCTGCACTTAAATAGGGAAACCCATGTTAAATTGAAATCCAAATTTCATACGTTTTCACATCCAGTTAAAGGGCTTGTACCATTTTTCATTTCGTCGTTAAAATTTATTTTATTTATGTTTTTTATTAACTAAACCCAATAAACAACCTATATTTTATAATTTTTGATATATAATCTACAGTGTGAGTCTCTGACTCGAAATAAATTTAAGAAATTAAAAATCTGTTATTTTTTTAAAAAAGTGTCCGGACCCTGTGATTAGTATTCTTAGTCGCAAAGTTTAAAAAAAGATGCGAAGATAAACAAAAAATATTATATCTAAAATTTAAATTCAATACTTTTTTTTTCTAAATGGTTATTAATAATAAAGAGCTATATTTTACAGGGTAGTTAAAATATAGGCCAAAAATTGAAATATTGAATATTATGCTTCGAAAGGTACGTAAAATTGAACAAGTTGTCACTTTTACTATTTTTAGTGCGATAACTACTACTTTACCGCACTAGTGCGGTAAAGTAACATTTTCTGAAATATTTAATTTTGTTGTTCAGTATTTGTCCTTTTTAAAATTTTAGGAAAGCTCAATAAAACAAGTACAATATTTATTAAAACTAATCAAGATATAAAATATAAAATTAACCTAAAAATGTAATGATACGAGAGCTAACAAAGCTAAAACTATACAGGGTGTTCCAGAATATGTGGGCAATCTCTCGGAATCTAAGAGAAAACCTAAAAATATTAGATAAGTTTCCATAAACTTTTTTCCTACGAGCCTTCCCTACGGAGATACAGGTACAGTTACGGCTATAAAATTTCGGGTAACGATTTTACGTGTTGTAAAACAGCCTTCAGTTACCAGCTTACCTTTACTTTTGACACTAATTCGAAATCTGTCATTGTCCAAAAATATATCAAGTTCTTCGAACCATGCCACGCATATCAGTAGCAAAAAGTTCAAGTTGTTACATTGTGGAGGGGCTACTAGAAAATCTGTTGGGAGGAGTCGGAGTCCCAAAGAATTCGGTTCATGATATCAAACACAAATTTTAATAGAAATTCGCACATATCAACCGAGGAACAAAACGAAAACTTGATAAGCTGCGTTCGAAGAAATCCTTTTTAAACAGCCATTTCTGCAAAACTAGAAACAATTTTTCCTGGTTCCGACAGAACAGCACGGTGCTGCATCAACAAATTTTCGGAGCTTCGATGCCGTATAAACAAAAAAGGGTTGGATTTTGCCTAGAATACCTACCACGGGAAATACGTTTCTGGGAAAGTTTTAATGGAAGTATGCGAGTAAATAAACCCCAAATTCAAGATTTGAAGAGACATACACCCAAAAGATAAAACAGAGTGGTAGGTTTTCGGTCAATGTTTGGGGATGTATCGGCGCAGGATGGGTGGGCGTTTGCCATCATATCCAGGGCAGACTTAACGCCAATTCTTATCAAGAAATACTCCAAAATATCATGCTGCCAGATGCCTATAATGTCTATGGTAATGATTTTATCTATCAGCACGATAACTGCCCGGTCCATACAGCCCGAAGGGTCACCGACTGGTCAAGAAACAACCAGGTTAGAATCCTTCCCTGGCCATCGCGAAGACCCGACGTCAACCCGATGGAAAATGTATGGGGACTGATAGTTAAAAAAATCCAGTCAACACATGTTCAGCCCGCAAATAAAGAAGAGTTTTGGGCACAAATTCAAGAGGCGTGGAATAGTTTGACTGAGGATTACACTAAAATATTGTTCGCTTCGATTCCTAAAAGATTGGCCTTGGTGATCGAAAAGAATGGAGCTATCATAAAATACTGATTTTTGTTTTATAGTTTATTAGTTGATATTCAATTTGATTTTAGTTTTCTGTGTAAATTAATGGAATTTCGCTTACTTCAAGTCTTTGTTTGTTTTGTTTCAGCTAAGAAATTGATATTAAAAGGCCTGTGAACGTGACTGTGTACTTCAAATATATAATTATCAGGTGAAAGCCAGGTTTACGAAAAATCAATGATTTTGACACGGATTGTCAAATTTTGCCTGAAATTTTATGGCCGCAACTGTACATAACGGACGACCCTAGAAATCGTTTTTTTTTTTTAATAACCTTTAAAATACTAGGCGTAATTTAATATTTTTTTAATATGATGGTTACTAGATAAGTCTTCTTTAAATGAACCCATTCATATTTGGCTAATTTACTTTGCCAGGACGAACTAGCTCTGACACAATAATAGCATTTTTTTAACACCCTGTATGATACAGGCTCAACAATATTATTTTTGGATAGCTTTAACCTTAAACTAAAAAAAAGGTATTCTTGATTGACATCGATAAAATCAACTATTTACGAGAAATGAAATATCAAGTGTGGTAATTTTTTTACATTATACAGGGTGTACGTCAATATTTAAGAAGGCAATTGTTTGGTCCATTTTAATTAGAAAACTTTATATGAACGTATGTCCTAAACGTCTTAAATTTTGAGATACAGGGTGGTAAAAATTTTAAAAATAAATCATTTATTATTATTATATGTAATACCACTTTAGATATTTTAATCAAATTCGGCACAAATGTACTATGTCTCAAGAGGCATTTTTTAAAGTAACACTTTTTTTTAATTTGCCAAAATAGGCAGGTCAAATTCTGTACGAACGCCACTGGTGGAAATTAAAAAAAAAAGTTATACACTAAAAAATGCCTTATTATAAATTTAAAATACATTTATGCCAAATTTAATTAAAATATCTGAAGTGGTATTATAGATTATAATAATAAATTATTTATTTTTAAATATTTCACCACCCTGTATCTAAAAAGTTAAGACGTTTAGAACATATGAATTTTCTTCTTAAATGAACCCAAAAATTGCCTCCTTAAATATTCGTACATAGAAAACCCTGTATAATTTTAAAAAAATTCAAATCATGATATTTTTTTTCGTAAACATTATTTTATCGATGTCAATCAAGAAAACCTTTTTAGTTTAAGGTTAAAGCTATTCAAAAATTATTTTAAGGCTTTATCATACTGGGTTTTAAAAAAAATTGCTCTTATTTGTCGGCTAGCCCGTCCCTGGCAAATTAAATTTTTAAATATATTTATTGGGTTCATTTCAAAGACTTATCTATTTAACAGTCATATTAAAAAATATTGAATTACCACATTCTGGGACACCCGTTAGAGGAATATCCAAATTACAAGAATTTTTACATAGTAGCAATTTTAATTATTAATTAATAAAACAATATTGATCACTAGGCGAAATTTTATTATTCTGCTTTTTAAAGAGGGTGTATCAACAATAAAAGTAGTGGTAAACGATCAATAACTTTAGTGTGTATCGGGCTTCTTCAACTTGTAGTTTACGAAAAACCCTAAAAACCGGGTAAAATATAAATTTTTTTTTAATTTTTAATAAAAAAACATTTAAAACAACTTGGGAAATTATTTAGGTCAACTTTTCGTAGTAAAATTCAAATTGGGGAACGGGTTTTTAACTTTTTTAAAACCCTTATAAATATTTGTATTGGTATAAAATTTTTATTTTAAAAATAAACATTTTTTTGCAAAATAACAATGAAAATGACTAAATAATATTTTTATTAATTACCTGAAAATATACATTTTCAACTGTGCATAAAATACAGTAAATATGACATTTTCAAACAACGCCCAATTTTTTTTTCCCGATCCCTCTTTCCGTACCATACAAAAACCCTTTTCCAGGAAACTGTTCCTAAAACTTTATTTATTAATGACATATTTTTTTTTGTCAGTGAAATTTTTCCCTTTTTTCAAAAATGAATTCAGTTTGGAAGAAAATTCGGATTTCCCGAATTATATTACAAAAGCGGAGAAGTGAGTGAATTTTTCCGGAAATCCAGATTGAGATATGGACATTAATATCACATTTTCACCGAATGGCGGACTCAGAAAAGAATCAAAATTGTGAGTGACGATATTCTTTAGATTATTTTTTGAAAAAGCCAAATCTATAAAGTCATCCACTTTATGAAGTCAATTCTTCATGTTAAAAGTTGTTTGGCAATAAAAGAAAATACTCAACAACCAAAATCCAAAAACTATCGCTTTTTTAAAACGACAAGCTGTGGATATGTACCAAGAAATCCAGGTTCTTACATCAGAACAAGTAACAAAATTTTTATGTGAAGCTTTGATGGACAATATCTACTAGCAAAAATTATTTTTAGTGTTTGGCATCTTCGGCCCATGCCGCAGAGATGATTTAATACGTTTGAGTTTAGACGAATGGGCGTTTCCTTGTCGTTTTTACGAGATGGAAAAACTCACAGTTTAAAGTTTTACCCTTACCAATGAAAACTGCAAATTCAATCCCCGTACACTTTACCGTAAATAGAATCTCCGCCCTAAAAATATGGAGAGTAGAAGATTATTTGTTGCATACCGAAACCAAAGTTTGTTACGCTCAACATGTTGGGTGCCATACTATAAATTTTGGGGGTTCCAAAACTTGTTTGCAAAAACTTAAAACTAAAAAATCACGAAGAATATACCGGACATGGGCTAAGGGTTCTTCGGCTATCCCTGTTGGAAAAGGGCGGTGATTTGCTCACTTTTAAAAGACACGGAGGATGGCTTTCTTCCAATGTAGCAAAGGAAAATAGAAGTCCGTACAAAAAAAATTGAAGTATCCCAAAAGTTGTTTGGCCTTGAACTTGGAAACTACAAAATTGTAAAGTCAATCAAGAGAACCAAAACATACACGAACTCTCCGCTTCATCATCTTTAGTTCAACAAAAAGAAATAAAAAGGGATTGAGCTTTAACAATAATACGAATTATACAATAAAATAACCATTAATCATAACGGTTCCGTCCAAAATTAATTTTCTTAGATTTAATTAGTTTGTATTTTTTAAAATAAAAATAAATAATTGCAATTTTTTGAAACATTTTTTGCGATGTTTTTTTTTTATGTTGTTTTTGGGTACCTAAGTATAATAAAAAATTCGTTTATTACACGTCCAGAAATGGATTTTTCCGTTCTTGCATAACTTCGGCTGCGCCTCACAGAGAATTTGTCACGCCGCACCGAAAATCGTCATTTCCTTCTGGTAATGAAATATACTATTTTGTATTTTTCTGTAATATTTAAGTTTTGTAAATGGTGTGGCCGGTTTTAAATCTGTTTTAAAGAAAATTGTTTTTTGATGTTGGTAAAAACATTTATTGGGTTGTTTTATTGTTGGTACTAGTCTCTTAGATTTAAACTGTTAAGTTGTAATAGTTCGAGTTTTAAACAAAAAGTCATAATTAATAAACTTTACTGTCTTTAATAAATACCATGGCACTGCAAAACTGAACCAGTGTACAAAAAGCAAGTTCTTATTAAAAAAAAACATGGAATTTAATAGAACTAAAGAATTCTTCATATTGGGAGATACTGCGAATAGTTTCAAGCAATTTAAACAAAAAAGTATTATTATATTTTCTGGCGACTAAAACTAACAAGAAAAGCAAGGATGTTCAGGTGGCAAGCTTGAAAAAATCTTAGGAAACGAAGCATAAGAATGACATTAAGACAGTGTTTAGATTTTCTATTCGTAAGCAACAAGCAGATAAGCTTTTTGATACTTCTTTAGCCGACTTAAATTTTTGGGTAAAGATTGTGATTTCTTTCAATAAAGTAGAGGAAAATTTGCTAAGAGATGATCGACCAATAGAAAACACTATACGTTACTTTTTTGGGATTTTTTACAAACGAATAAGAAAAGAAATATAGGACTATCGAGTTTAAGATTTTTCTTGAGAATATGTTGGACAGGTACAGCTATATAGCTCTTTGGAAAAATTCCTGAGTCATAGGAAATTTAAAAAGTGTTGTGTTAAGATAGGTGCAAGCACAGAAGCATGTTTTTATAACTTAAATATATTTCGGACAGCAAGTAATCTCTTTTAAGACGTAACTACGTAATTAAAATATTTTAGCCATTTGCGAGTTTGTACCTTCACAGCATAAACTTTGGGTAGTATCATCTACCTATAAAAAGACCACAAGAAACCTTTAGGTCAGATTTGGGTAAAAACAAATACTTAATAAATGCAGTATAAAACTGTAACAGGTGACAAATCATCTAAACATTTGACTGTATTATTTTTTGGTTCAGCAAATGATTTTTGTCAGTAAAGGAAGGCATTAGTGCATTTAAAAACCATAGACGATTTAGTTTTGGTAGGTTTTTTGGTCAGAAATAGTATGGGATAATTCGAATTAAAAATAATTGATAATCCGATTATTGAAAAACCAAATATATGGATTATTCAGATTTAATTTGAATTACGAAAAATAAAATTTAAATAAAAAAATTAAATCTGAATAATCGCATGATAGCGGTTATTTCAATAATCGGATTATCGAATATTTTTAATTCGAATTATCCCATCACTATTTCTGACCAACCAAAGTACCTACCAAAACGTGGCGAAATCGTCTCATGTTTCGTGGAAGTATCTTAAGTGGAATAGAATAAATTTCTTGACAAGTAAGCAAACGCTTACAAAAATGTATATGTCATATTTTGAGAAACAATAAAGCCATGTGCATGATTAAATTAATGAAATTAAAGTACTAATATATTTACCTGTATTTTTTCGAATTAAAATTTAAACCGTGTATTTTAATTTTTAAAACTACTTAGTTTAAAAAAACAATTATATGTTACTATAAGTAATTAAAGAAATAACAAAATTATTTTTCTAAAGAAATATCGAGTAAGTTAGAGATGACGGATTTCTCTTTTACTAATTATAATTATTTTTAAAAGTCAGAAGACTTAATTAACGAACTGAAGTGAAGCTTTTGAAATGCAATTTAATGGTGGAGGTAATGGTAAATCAGTATTTAATGACTTACCAACCCACTTCTAATTAACAGTTTTATACTAACATTTCTATTTAAAAAGCTTTAAAAAAGATATTTTTATTTAAAGTGTTTAAGAATTTATCTTTTAATATTAAAAAAATTAAATAACAAGGTAACACATAAGTAACTGAGCTACTGCAAAACTGTTTTGAGATTCGAATTTATCGGTCGCTTCCTCATATTTTTTATTTTTACTAAAATATGCTGAATATGATTATAAGTATAGTCTATATCCAACAACCATAGGTTTTTATCGAAAAAGAAATAATTATAAAATTTAAAAGTCCAAATTCCTGGGTAATTTCTTATTTAAGAGATATTGGCTTGTTTTATTTAGTTCTGTTTGTATTTGTTTTTGTTTCATTTTAGTTAGGGTAAAATTATGTGGTGTTTCTAAACCGTTTTACAATAACTGGAGCAAGAAAACCCTTTTATTAAAGGGTGTTTTAAAGAGGTTTATTAACACTAAAGCAGACACAAAAGAGTTTCAAACCTGCGATCTAAAAGTTGACGCACTACTATTTTTTTATAATATGATAGTCAAGCAGAAGCCAACATAGTGTTTTTAAAGAATGACTTTACGTTAACACATGGTGTATGGTCTGAAAGACGTCCTTAATAAACCATTAGTGGAGTAACAGAATTTACTTACTTTCTCCGCACATAAAACTAGGGCTTAGAAAAATTGTTGTTAACGACTTAAAAGAGAAGGAAATGCTTTTTGTTCTTTATAACGAACATTTGCTTGTTTAAGTAAGGTAAAGATTAAAAGAAATTTTAGTTGAATTAAAAATACGAGGACTTTATAAAGACAAACATTTTGAAACTACACTTTCGGAAAAGGAACATAGGGCGTGAATTAGCTTAAAAGTATATGCAGAATCTTTCTTAGCTACCAAAAATAAGTTATTTAATCTTACGTTTCGATACGTTAGGCTGGAACATGTAATTTAAGCACTATTTTCTTTATTCCCTATTTAGAGTTTCAGTTAAATACGGCAAAAGTTTTTAAGAGCTTTTCTAAATCGGGAAGTAGACCAAGCCTCATCTGTTTTTAGTTGGATGTACGAGGTGGCAGAAATGTTTCGAAAAGGTGTATAAAATAAGAATCGAGATATGCTCATCATCATTTTTTTTTTTTTTTTATTTGTTGTAGAGAAAAATTGTAAAAACAAAAAAGGTTTCTTAATTTTTCAAAACGCGTGTGAAAGCTTAGATCTCTAGAACATGTAAGAAAAAAAATGTCTAGGTTTATTATTAACAACCCAGTTTGCAATTTTTTCAAATTTTCAAACAAAAATAATTGTATTTAATGAATATATTTTAAAGTAGAAGCCAACTTAAATCTCAAATTGTTTTATTTTATTTTATTTTATAAAGTTAACAAGTATAGAAAACAAAACCTTACGGCTTCCTTAACAAAACTGAAATAAAGTTTTCTTTCTTTTATGTTTCTTTCTATTTTGATATTTTTATTGTTAGGCGACATGCAACACAAACGTCAATATATTTCAATGGCTAAATCGAGGCATCAAAAATTGTATTTCGAAAATGGGGATTGGTAAGTTTTCTAAAGATGAATGAATATTGTATTTTTGATAATTGTCTCGAGGTTGCGGAACGCCCATTTTGACCAATTTTGGTATACAGGGGTTTTTAGGGCGCGATCACAAATCTAGAGGAATTTTTGGTCGAAAACATTTTGTTTTTGATATATCCATCATTAAACTTGCAAAAAAACTAACCTTTTTACTATTCCCTCTCCTTTGTAAACACTATTTTTGGTTTTCAATAAATTGCCACACAATATTTTATAAACACCCTTTAAAAATTTATTTTTATATTGATTTTATCTTTTTTTACAATTTAATTTGCAAAGTTATTTCAAACGCCTCAACCATGTATACACTTGTGACTTTTTCAGCATACATGGTCGCGGCGTTTGAAAGTAAAAGTTTGCAATTTAATAAAAAAAGGTGTAAAATAATTAAAGAACAGGTTTTTAAAATGTGTTTATAAAATATCGTGTAATTTAGTAATAAAATTAAGACTTTTTGCTAAAAAGAGTGTGGTAGTTAAAATGAGGATAGTTTGATTTTCAAGGGAAATGAGTGATATTTTAAAAATAAAGCATTTCCCAAAGAACCTTACTAAAATTGGTGAAAATTGGCGTTGATGCAACTTCTGAGACAATAATATTTTTTAGCCTAAATACAATTTGTATTGTCTATAATGGTAAACATACAGTTTTCTGCTATTTTATTATTTTCCCTAAAATTATATTTACAATTTTGGACACTCTTCTAAGTAAAAGGGCCTTAAACAAACTGCAGAGCCAGATAATGGATAGAGGTGCTGAGTGGAGTTAAACAGGTAAACAAGTTACTGTACTTTAAGATTACATACAAAATTGGGTAAAATTACCTATTATTTTTTGAATATTTTTATTAAGAAATGGAACAAATTGGTAAAAAATTAACATTTTAAATTAATTAGCTAATGGGTAGAAATGATTGGAAAACGTAAATTATATGATGTAAAATGGGCAAAATCACAAGAATGTCAAATTAATTAAGCAATTCGATTTACTTATAGGATAAGTTCTATTAGTTCTCAGTAGTTTTTTTTTAATTAAACACTGAGTATATTTTCGTTCTTTTTCCATACTGTACAATAAATAAAAAACGCTATAAAGCCTAATAAATCCTTCGATTTGGTTTATTTCTGTCCCACTTGTTTTATTATAGGACAATAAGGATAATTAGCCTTAAAATGAAAAAACCCTTTAAAGTGTGTCAAAAAACTAAGTATTCGTCGTTTTAAACAAATATATGCAATAATTTATAATTTTTGTACAAATGTTACATCAGTACTTTTAAAAAATCAAAATATTTTTTTAACAAATTTTTATGGTCACAAATATATTTAATCAAATTTTTTTCTTTATAATGGGTAAGTGGCAGCGAATTATAGTGAATATTTTTATATATTAGCGTTTTTGAAGAGGATTGCAATTTTTTCAAAATTACAGCTGTAATAGTAATGCAAGAATCGAAAGTTGTATCGCAAGTTTATATTGTGGACGAAACGTAGGTATTTTCTGTTTAATAGTATATTTTAATTCACTTGATTCGAGTTCTCAATTAATTCTGTAAATATTCAAATAAATAACACTCGTGCATCAAAAATAACCAGATAGTTTTTTTCATTCAACCTTCTTTTTTTACAAAAAACTGTTGCACTTTTAAAAAACACGTTTTATTAAAAACTTATCGGTATTTTTGATGCACTTGTACAATTACCCCCGAAAATTTTTGGACATAATGCCAAATTTTTTTTTTTTTTTGACAATTATTTAATAAAATTATAACTTTTTATCAATTGTAGTAAAACAAATCTTATATAAAATATTGAGCTACGTTATATACTAAAAAATATATTTTTTTACAATTACAATTGATACTTAATTCTGTTATTAAAAGATAAAATAAAATTTAATAAAAGCAATTTTCTACCACTTGTAGTAAATTAAGTTTATGTAAAATTAAAAATTCACTATGATAAGTCATTAAATGGTATTTCCATGTAATTACAATAAAAGAAACCTAATGTTAAAATTATTTTAAACACAATTAGGTGTAAAATTTTCCTACCGAATACCATAGTTAAATTAAATTCGGAAATTTTTTCTCGCTTATGAATATTTTTGGAAAATTATTCCTTGTTTTTGACTTGGGATAATTTTATGAGCTTAAAAGAATTTTTGAATAATTTTACCTCTTGCGATATTACTAGTGAAAACTAAACCAAGTTTAAATTCTAAACCTTTTTAATGAATACGACATTTTATATATAATTATAATTTGTGATCAAAATTTACAACAATATACTGGTCATAAATATAATAGTTTTATATTTCCGTAAATATTAATTATAATATACCTTTTTTATCTAACAATGCTCTTTTATTACAGAAGAAAATGCATATATTATATAATAAATACAATCTTGATTTTTTTTAATTAAATGCCCCAGTTCCTTAAACTCAATTTTTTATTTAATTTAAAATATTTACGATTTTTTTTTTATTGCAATGTAGGTAAATCATTTGAATATGTGTTTAACAATTACATATTTAATTAGCAGACATTTTTTTGTTTGTTATGGCGCAACAATATTTTTTTGCAAAAATATATTTTTCTCTAACCGTCAAAAAATGTTGACATTTTTATACTATTTTCAGGTGCAAAAGCTATCAATTCTCATACCGTACAAAAATGTGCTCGTTGCTTAAGCAACACTTTTGATCCTGGGATTAAAAGTGCTACTTTTAATCCTAGAATCAAAAAAAAAAAATAAAATAACTAAATGTATTAATTTTGACTTGGTCAAATTTTGCATTCGCTCGGCTGCGTTGCGCTCCATCTCGAAACTGCCAAAATTGCTCGTAAAAAAGATGCACTTTTAATCCATATAATATAATATACTATTATGCACAGACAAAGCATAAGTAATGTTTTAATGTATATGAGCATATTTTGTTCTCATCGTAAAATAAACGAAATAAAATATTTAAATTTTTAAAATCAAGTTCAGTTACGTCTGCTGAATAACTGTAAACTGATTTTTAAATTTGATTTTATAAATAAAATATTTTGAACGGTAAAGCTTTTATCTAAGTTTCTAAAAATAGAATTTAATTTGTTTTTTTGTAAAGAACAAAAAAATGGTGTGTTTAAAAGTAATTTTGCGACAATCCCGAAAGGTTCAAAGCCTAAGCACAAATGTACCGTGGGAGTCTTAAATAAAATGTAGGTAGTTTATTAAAAAAGGCAAAAAATTTGGAGGTTTAAAGGGAAAGTTAAAAACTACATTATATTTCTGCCGAAATATATACTATATGTAAGTTCTTTCTTTATTTTTTGTAATTTTATACTTTTATTTGTACAACTAACGCATTAAGTTGGTTGTTAGCTCACTGCCAGTTTTTGTTCCACTAACTTGGGAATCGTCTCGCAGCATTGCCAGATTTGCTCATTTCTCTCTAATGTTTTCTTTATAGTCGAGGCAATGAAGCACCCAACCTCGGAATTTTCTGCACTAAGTCGAATCGGAATGCGGTTTTTTGCACTTTGCTCTAAAAATTTTGTGTAAAAAATGTACTACTTTCTGACTTGAAAACCGCAAGTTGTCATTGCGCAGCCAAAAATGCATTTCCAAAATGTATTTTTTGAGACGACTTCTCGAAGATTTAATAACTTTGTAAATATAAGTCAGAACTAGTCCAAATCAAGTTCTTGAGAGTTTTTAAGGTCGCTGATCATGATTTAAATTGACCCACAGTCGACGTGTAGTTCACGAACGCCAATGAAAGTCATTTTCTTAGAACTCTCCCAAAATTTACGCGGGAAGAAGAGAAACTCAACTCTCGGGGTTTTTTGGGTCGCTGAATTCAAATATGGCATGGGCGAACACCTTGTGATGCGGAACCTGGACGTGGACGTCATCTCCGAGAATTTTTCTGACAAGATCGCCATAAACTGCCCGAAAATCATTGTAGGGGAGTTTTTTGGGGCGCTTAATCCAAATATTGCGTCGAAAACGCCCCTTTTCAGGAAAATTCTCGAGGATGACGTCCACGTCCAGGTCCCGTAGATGTCTGGGGGGTGTTCGCCATGCCACATTTGAATTCAGCGACTTAAAAAACCCCCGGGTGCCAAGTTTTTTTCCCGCGTGAATTTTGGGAGAGGCCCACGGAGATGACATTCAGGGCCAGGTAACGGTGCATCAGGTGTTCGAGGAGTCGTTTCTGCCGTGAAATTCAGGTTCAGCGCCCCAAAAAAACCCCATAACAATTTTCGGTTAGTCTTTTTCGATTGTGTGAGGAAAACCCTCGGAGATGACGTCCACGTCCAGGTTCCGGAGCACAAGGTGTTCGCCCATGACATATTTGAATTCAGAGAGCCAAAAAACCCCCGGGAGTTGAGTTTCTCTCCTTCCCCGCGTAACTATTGGAAGAGTTTTAAGAAAATGACGTTCATTGGCGTTCCTGAACTCCAGGTCGACTCTGGGTCAATTTATATCATGATCAGCGACCTTAAAAACCCTCGAGAATTTGATTTGGGCTAGTTCTGACTTATATTTACAAAGTTATTAAATCTTCGAGAAGTTGTCTCAAAAAAATACATTTTTGAAATGCATTTTTGGCTGCAGCAATGCAACTTGCGATTTTTATAAGTCACAAAATAGGTACATTTTTTACACAATTTTTTTTAGAAGCGGATGCAAAAAACCGCATTCCGATCCGACTTAGTGCAAAAATTCCGAGGTTGCATTTAAGAGAGAAATGATCAAATCTGGCAATGCTGCGAGGCGATTCCCAAGTTAGTGGAACAAAAACTGGCAGTGAGCTAACAACCAACTTAATGCGTTAGTTGTACAATCTAAAAAGTATAAAATTACAAAAAATAAAGAAAGAACTTACATATAGTATATTTTTTGGGAGAAAATAAATGTAGTTTTTTCCCTTTAAACCTCCAAATTTTTTTTCCTTTTTTAAAAAACTACC
>JAHBCN010012486.1:0-26619 GCA_019359885.1 Listronotus oregonensis
TTTTTTTTTTTAATGCTAGTTTCTCCCATATTTTGCACTCTTTTGGTGGAAACCATACGATGTAAAAAAAAAATGTTATAAAAAATAAATTATAGGAAATTTTTTCTTCTTTATTTTAATACATAAACACTTTTTACATAAATGCATTTTAAGTTATAAGCTAAAACCCCAAAAAAAACATGATTTTAGTGGTTTTTGATGATTTATCATATTTGCCGAGCAAATTTTTGTTGGGACAACTTCAGATTCGTGTTAAAGCACCCAAAAATTCGTGTCACACCCTGTTAGATGGCATCTAACAAGAGTCACTGTTGTCAAGGCTCAAAATAAAGTAGTGCCACTCGTACAATTTTATAGACGTAGTGATCAACTTTGCTATTACATAATAATATACATAAGGGTAACTTATCTGTACGTAATATATACCTAAATCATAATTGCATTTAGTCAAGGAACAATATAATCAAAAGAAATTGGTATTTCCACTGCATTTAGGCGGGTATATTGACTTTTGTTATGACGTTTTCTCACATAATTTATATTAAAGTCTTAAAGTCGATATTAAGGGAATCATTACTAGTTTAATACCTAGAATTATTTAGTCCAATAAATTCGATGCAAGGATCCAAAACACCTATGCTTTTCTAAATCAAATTGTAGGTTAAGCCCTTTCCCTCGTTTTCTTACCCTTGATAAGTACCTCTGCTTTTTTTTGTGTACGTTGTTCTACGTTCATTTCCCAACAAGCAACAAGTTGTAAAAGCTCTTGTTTATCCTAGCCTTAATTTCTCCAAACGACATTTCACTCTTAGAACCGTTTTACACATACGAGAATTATTCCGAAAATTATTCCCAATAATTGTGCCGTCATTTTACTCAAAATTATTTTGTGAATTACACGATCAATAATTCTTATTTGAATTTTGCCATAAAATTTAAACATGTTCTATTTTTTTTGAAAAAGTGCGCAAAAAACGACGCAGAACTTTTTCGGGGTCGATAATGTCTTGAAAGTATTTCATAAAATAAAAAGGAAAGCTATCCGTTGCCACCCTAATAGTAACAACCCGTTTATCTATATCTACATAATTTAAAAAACACAAAAACCTTTTTTTATTGACTAACTTTTCGCCTTACTAGGTTATGTTAACTAATCCAACAGCTTTTTATAAAATTAGCATTTGTGCGCATGAGCATCGTATTAATTCTAGCAATATTTCTACTGAAATTAACTGTTAAAATCAAACACAAATAAATGTACTATTACCAAAAATTCCATGAAAATTTTCATCAAAATTTTGGTGATAATTTTCGTCATAAATTTCACTACATATCTTGCATGTGTAAAACAGTTTTTACAGCCCAGCAATTTGACTTATCTCAAATTTCGTTAGCTTATAAAAGTTTATATGTCCTTAAACTCTGGTCATTATTACCAATTACTGATTGACTAAACGCACTTAAAAACGTATCAGACATCTTCATAATATGTCCTGTTTTAAACAAAAAAAAAAAAATACGAACAGAAAATTACCGTACTGATAAAACTTAATGTCTTATAATAATTTTATTAAAAACACTTATGTAAAATAAGGGTCAAGTTCCTATCCAAAATTCTTAGCCTCCTAAAGTACTGAAATCTAAAATTAGACCAAGTTTTGTCTAAAATTTTATTCCACTCTTCTTAACTTAAAAGCTTTTTACTAGTCTGTCTGTTTTATTGTTTTTTTTTATTAATACAAGCAGATCAGTAAGAAAAGACTAAACAAAATTGTGGACAGAACTTGGTATTATTTTAGATCTCTGCAGGGCCGTATATAGGCGGTGTCGAGAGGGCGCCCGCCAAGGGCGCAGCTACCTGGGGGGCGCAATATCGACTATGAATTTTTTTTTAATCAATTGTCAGTACCGTAGTCATTATTATCTTTTATTGACAAAATTAATCAAACAAATAAATTACAATAGAACAATTTAATAATAAATTTTGAACTTAAATACTTAATTTAATTATTTTTAATATATTAAGACTAAAACAATGTATAAATTAATAATAAAATATCAGTTTATTCTGATACCTTCAGTAAAAATGGAAGTCTTTGAATTTTTTTAAAATTTAGACTGCGAATAAATTGGTATTTTATTCATTGGGGGCAGCACTATTTCATTTTTGTTGCATATTATTTAATTTATTAAAGTAAAAATATTACGTTTTAGTAGGCATGCAATGCACAGATTGAAGAGTATATTTGTAACTACGCTTTTATTGTTGAAAAAATGTATTTTTAGTTTAATCATCCTCAAATAAGGATGTATAGTTTAATTTACATTCCAGTTCTTTCAGTCAGATACAAACAGTGATTTTATGTAAATTATTTTCAAATGGTATGCTAATATTTTCATAAAAAGAAAATATGAAGTTTAACACAAATAACAACACAAAATTGGTATTTTAAAGAAACGAAATTCTTGGTTCAAAAAGCTTTAAACCTACAACTTTGCAATTTAAATTTGGTAAAATTTCCGCGAAGTAACCCCCGAAATCCCCGTTTTCGTTGGGGAGTATTCCATACTTTCCAAATCCCCTGGTTTGAGAGGGGGCGCAAAAGTTGAGCCCCGCCAAGAGCGCAGCCACACCTAGATACGGCCCTGAATCTCAGTACCTAAAGAGGACGAAATTTTTGGATGAAAATTTGGTCCTTATGTTACATAAGTTTTTTGGCGAGATCTTGTCTCTTTTTTCTGAGTTAAAGAAATCAGAAAAAGATGGGGAGGGGGAAAGGATTTCATGCCTATTTTCCAGTAACCTTGCTCTGTAGGTGGAACCTAAACTTTATACTAAATATGAAGTGCCTGGTTTGGGGTCTGATGGGTAAATGTAGCAATATATTTGTTTAGTAAATAAAATCCTGCCTGAAATTTTAAATATAAGACAATTAACTCAGCCACTCAAGTTCAATTATGCAAAATTCTAAAATACCCCCTAAATGCACGGTATTACGGCCCTGTTTCGTGGCGTTCCAAGTAAAAGAGAGAGAAGAATTTTTCCTTTACTTGTTTTCAAAGCCTACTTAGGTACATACCAAATTTTTAGTTTCTTCTTCATTGGAAAGTGCCCATAATTCTGATGAGTCAGTGAGTTAGTCAGTAGTAAAGTAGACAATTTTGAAAATCGAATATCTTAGACAATACTTGACATAACTTTCTCATTTTTTTACAGGTAATTAAAATAATAATGTGAATTTACATACCTAATTTCGTGCCTTTATCTGGAACCAGACCAAAGGTATGCTGGGTGGAAAAATGGGGTGAAATAATTCGTGTAAAAGACACATTCGTGCGGTAGGCCGAAAGTTGGCCTTGCACACTACCGTGTGCCCAAATATGTAGCAGTATTTTAGACAAGCAGATAGACAAAACATGTGTGTATCTACAATGGGTTTTCTAATACCTCCGAAACCTAGGCTAGTTTCTCGAATCGTTTTTTTCTGCCGTCCTTGGGCCCAACTTTGGTTTGCAGTACCTGATTTTTTGTTTTTTTTGTTGTTTTATATACTTTGTGCGATCAAAGAACATTTTTTTTACAAAATTGTTTTGAAATAGGGTAATTAAGTCCTAAAAAATATTTTATTAATCATTGACTTTTAAACGGAACACCACTGGGAAAATTTAAAATATGCTTATTAAGTTTGAAATGATGAAATAAAAAAAAATCCAAAATGTGGTATTTAACTCAATTCAATTTAATATTGCTTAAAATTTTAGAACCATGCCGCATAAAACAAAATTTTATTTTACTTAAGGGGGTTTTCTATTTGACGGATTGATTTTTATGTATTTTGGGATTTTTTTGTGGGGACCAATGAAGAGATAAAACTTTGAAGTTTTTATTATTTATTTAAAAGTGTTTTAAGAGTATACATATAAATTTTTAGCTAAAAATATTTATTAAAACCAATGTTATAGCGCTCTGAACACACCTGCCTCGAAAAAATGGACCCTCACTCCCTCCACGAAATCAGCGGCTTGACTTATCTGAAACAAAAACAATCGGCGGCACTTTAATCTTTAAGCCTAAATACATAAAATGAACTATTATTAAAAAAAAATAAATTGGATTTTTGACAGACTTTGGAACAGAAAATTTCGAATTTCATGTATTCTTTGTCAACCTTTTGTTAAAAAAAAAGCAAATTTTGGGGTGATGATAGGGCATTCCGTGCATCTATATGTGCTACGTCAACCTATCAATTCAAAGTAAATCGGCCAAGGCGTTCTCAATATATGATAAAGGAAAGTTTAAAAAACATAGTTTTGAGAAAAACACGTTTGAAGTTTCAAATACAGATATACTATAAAAATCCTAACTTACCATTAAGCTGCGATACCAAGACTAAAATAAATTCGACAACGTAAATAACTACATTTTTTTCCTAAACTTGTTAAAACTATATAGATATAGATATATTTAAAAAAAAAACAATTTACACAAAAAAATAAAAATCGATTATTTCAACCGATCAAACTAGCAAACCCCTTTAAGTTAATAACATATTTTTAAAGAGAATTTTATTTTCTGAGATTATCATTTTAGCGGAGTCACCTTAGATTATTACCTCGGAACCCCGCGACTGTGTATAAAATTTAAAATAAACTATTGATTGAACTTAATAGTTTATATCCTTTATAAAAATGTTTACCCCTCAAAAATTGCCGCTTTTCCCTGGGGGTGAATGCCACCCCTTCTCGGGGATGGAATGTTTTTATCAAAAATAAGTACGGAAGTGGATATATTGACTAATTCAAAGCAACTTTTGTTTTATAAAGTTTTTTTTTGAAAGGCATTACTTTTTGAGTTATTCGCAATTGAATATGTCAATTTTTTAACTAAAAAATAAACACGTTTTCAGACGGTTTTTCGCAAATAACTCGAAAAGTAAGCATTTTATCGAAAATATCATTCTTACCAAAAATGTAGCTTATAAAAAACACCAAGAATGGTGGGCTTATGATGTCCATGGACCCAATACAAACGGAGTTATAGCCTATTGAAGGTTGGTTCTTATTCGTCAAATGCCAACATTAAAAGTTTTAACGTAATATAACCAAAAACGATACATTTTTTGGGAAAAGCACATAAAACCTTTTTTGAAGTACTTAAAAAAACCTTTATTTTTATTTCTTACAAAAGTCTTTAGCACTAAAATTAGGTGAGTTATGGCCAAAATAAAGTTGTTCTCTATTTTTTTTATGAAAAAATGTGAAAATCACTCCCTAATTACCACCCCAATTGAAAAAAATCTTTGACACTTTACAATTCACTTTATTTTCGTATTTGTAATATGCTCAGAAAGTTTGACCGGTTTAAAGTGCATATTTTTGAAAAAAATTGAGCTTAACGTGAAAGAGACATTTTTGTAATTTTGAAATAAATAGCCTTTTCTCCAAAATATCTCAAAAACCCTTATTGATACTTAAACAAAAATAAAACGAAAATTTTTGGTAAAAAAAACCTACAATTTTGTATTCTACAAAATTTTACGCATCATTAAGGATTTTTCATGTATTTTGAAGAAACGGCTATTTTTTTCAAAATTAAAAAAATGTCTCTTTCACTTTAAGTTCAAATTTTTTAAAAAATATGCACTTCAAACCAGTCAAACTTCCTAAGCATATTTCAAATACATAAAAAAAGTAAATTGTAAGGTAACAAAGATTATTTTCAATTGGGGTGGTAATTAGGGGATGATTTTCACAAAAAAAATAGAAATCAACTTTATTTTGGCCATAACTCGCTTAATTTTACCGCTAGAGACTTTTATGAAAAACAAAAATGTAGGTCTTTTCAAGTACTTCAAAAAAGATATTATGAACTTTTCCCGAACAATGTATCGTTTTTTGGTTATATTATGTTGAAACTTTTAATGTTTGCATTTGACGAATAAGAACCAACCTTCAACAGGTAAGAATGATATTTTTGATAAAATGTTTACTTTTCGAGTTATTTGCGAAAAACCGTCTGAAAACAAGTTTTTTTTTTTTGAAAAATTGACATTTTCAATTGCGAATAACTCGAAAAGTAATGCCTTTTCGAAAAAAACTGTATAAAACAAAAGTTGCTTAGAATTAGTCAATCTATCCACTGCCGTACTTATTTTTAATAAAAAAAAATTCACCCCCGAGAAGGGGTGGCATTCACCCCCAGGGAAAAGCGGCAATTTTTAAGGGGTAAACAATTTTATAGAGGATATAAACTATTAAGTTCAATAGTTTATTTTAAATTTTATACACAGTCGCTGGGTTCCGAGGTTTTAACATTTTCTGGGCTAAGGTGACTACGCTATTTAATTAACTAAGAGTAAATTAATTTGGGTTTTTTCCAGCATATAAAAGTGTATTTCTCATAAATAAAGTTACATCTAAAATCTGGAGAAAATAATAATAGTCTCTTTTAACTAATTAAGTATTTATTTTTAGGAATTAAAATAGCAATACTTATTTTAAAAGTTACTCTTTATTAATAGTATAATTTGCCTTTATTAAAATACATGTTTTCTTTTACCTTCCAGCTTTTACATTTCTTGAATAAACTCCAGGAAGGTTTAATTAAAATAAATTGGGCTAAAAACAGAGATTTGTGACATGTAAAATGTGTGACATTACTTAATTAAAGCCTAAGAAAATGACGACAAACTTTTACCTTTTTTTTCTTGAATATCAAAATGAATTTGTCTCTTAGCTGTTGTTTTAAAGGTTTAATGTTTTTGTAGGATTAAAAAAAAATTGCTCTTAATGGTTATACTAGTGACATTGTAAATAGAGTTGACAATTTATTTTTAGGAATGAGGAAACGAGATTTTGCTTATAAATACACCTTTATTACCATACTTTTAACCAAGATAGTAGAAAATGTTTTCAATTTCTTAATGTAATATGTATATACACCAGGTGTTATAAATTCGACTCGTACCATTGGGATCTCAGAAAGTATATGAGAGTCAGAAACAGTTAAATGGAGGCAAATAACCATTTTTGCGAGGTAACCACAACATACCGGTATCATAGCATAACTAGCAAAGAGCCGCACGATTTCATGAATTTGCAAGAAAATACGGTCATCTTTCTCGCGCAGGTTTAGCCGCCATTTTCCTGGGATATGATCTGTCTTCTTTATTTGAATTTTTATCGTTTCGGGTGCTTTCTTTCGTGTTTTGTGGTTAAAAATATTAAAGGCGCCACTAGGAAGAGATCGTGCTGCATATTAGTTATGCTGTGCTACAAGTAAATACGTTGCATGGTTACCTCGCAAAAAGTTTTTAAAGCTTTGCTTTATGTGACTAATAATATGTCGTTCAGTAAGTTTTAAAATAACCACTGTTTTCAAAGATATACGGAAAAACCAAAATTTTAAAAAACCGTTTTTATGCGTTCCTGTCTGTATTTAAAAAAATATTTTAGATAAAATTTTACATTTTAACACTTCTTTTTTTAGCATAAAGTTCTTTCAGATTTACAAGCCGACGTGTCGTCTTTCGGCCAACATTAGAAGATTTTCTGTTGTAGAAACACCCTGTATATACACGGTGTTCGAAAAATAGACGGAGATATTGTAATGGGCGATTCCTTGTTTAAAAATATAGGAAAAAGTTTTTATAAACATGGGTCCGAAAATGTACAGTTTTTAAGATACAACGTGATAACTTTAAAAAATATATTAATTTTTTATTATATTTTAAAAAATATTTACTCGGTTTTTTTGAAATTTGACAATATTATTTGTTGAATTAGAAGGCTTATTTAGCCCTAAATAGATTAAAATTATAAGGTCCAGTGGCGTCCCGAGGGGCATCTTAGCGAATAAAATTGGCAAAAAAATGTACGCTAGTGCCTTTTTTGCAACTTTAATATTTGTTGCTTGAATAAGCGTCTAAAAATATAACTTCTTTACCTTTTGTATTTTTTTTCGTATCTCATTTCGTTTTCGAGAAAAAAATTAAAACGGTTTTATTGCACGCCACTGGACAAAATTGGTTTATTAATTTTTGCTAAAAAAATCATAAGTGCCCTGGAAAACAAAAAATCAAAAACATATATAAAATAAATATAATATAATATTTATATATATATAATAAATATATCTACAAGGATATTCGTATGGAGAATTGTACCTCTGATGCAAATTTCATGTATATCTTTTTTTATATTTAAAAAATTGTAATTTCTTAACCAAAAAATAAATAATTTTGTAAATATGTAAATAAATAAATTTAATATTGTAAAAACCCAAGAAATTTTTATTCTGCTTTTATTTTCGGTTTAAAGCAACTGCGAATTGTTTTAGAAAAGTAGACAACATAATCCCAATTTTTGATTATCTACCCGAAAATAAAACCGATTTTTACCTTAAAAGTTTGTTTGGTTTATAGAAGTAAAAGAATGGGATTTACACATTATTTAATGGGTAAGTTTTAAGTCACCCTGCATAAATACCAAATAATTTGAAAGCAAAAAGGGTGTAATCTCAAGGTTCTCTTATAACTGTATTTATTTTTAAAATGAGGAAGAAAAGGAAAATTTGCATTTTATGTCATTGTTTGTCTTAACTTTCGGGTTTGAGGGAATTTTACGTAAAAAACATATGGAAATCACTTATAAGTAACACTCTGTATCAGGGTCAAATTCTATTGTTTTTGATTAGCGGACACACCAATTTTACAAAATTTGTTAATATAGTTAAAATTTTTAGCAATGGATGGGTTGCCAGAAGATTTTTCATTTATTGAAACATATTAACCATGAAACACATTAGATGGAAAAACAATCGTTATTGTCACGTTCCGATTAAATTTTGATAATACACAATATGTAAGTAAAAACAGTATTTTAAATACATAAGAAAGTTATGAAATGTTAGGACAAAATGTTAATTAGGACTGCGGTTTTCTATTTTTTTTAAGCAAGACTCAATATTGCAAAAAAAGATAAAGATAAAAAAAATCTATTTTGTTGATCATTTACAGAAACTAAAAAAATAGGTGTTTTGTCATTTTGTTTTCTTAGGACATTCCATCAAGGATTTAAGCATATGTACACAATGTACAGGGCTTAAAGATCTGGAGGACAGGCAGATATTTCCAATCTATATACTTTAGAGATGCAGGAGCGGGCAAAGGGGAGTGTTCGAGCTATTCAGATTGACTCTATAAGTATGCTTGTAAATGGCATTTTGTATTGCTTCATGTGGGAGCTGATAAAAAAAAAACATTTGCATATTATTTGAAGCAAAAGCCGTAAAATATTTTAAGGAATGGGATAGGTCCCAAATTTAGTTGGTTGGCAAGGAAAAAAAGCTTATGTATAAAAGTGTGTTTATTAATAAAGTAAACTTGCTCCTTTTTGGATAAAATTAAGAATGCTTAGAATTATGCGAGACACCATTCCCCAGACATGGTAGCAGTATCCCCAACAATGTTTAATTTAGCATACATACAGAAAATCGAGATTGGAAGAGAAAAAGTATTTTCTGGCTCGAAAGAGGAATCCAAGCTGCATTGGCTATATATTTTATGTGTTTGTGACAATTAGGGTTATTCTTAAAAGTCACGATAACAAGACTATTTTACTGTAGAACTTGCTCGCTCCTAAATAAGCATGAATATTGGAAGATTCTTTTCGTGTGGAGGAATTTAATGTCTCTTTAAGGCAGTTTACTAAGCAAGTCTTTTGTGCTCCACAATAAAAGCATATAAAAAAGGTATCGTCATTACCCTGCGCTTGCTTTCTTAATCAAACTGGCTTAAAAAATTGGTGAAGGGTACTACTTTCAGCGCAACTATGCTAAAAGAAATATAGTTGGTGCTAGAAGTGAGTTCCAGGGTACCTCAGCAATTAAAAAAGCTTAAAAAGTGGCCATCTACAATAGCAAAAATAAATAAAAATTAGACGAAAAATTGCCAAGCTCGAAATTTCAGTGGATAACCGTAGGAAGGAAGTTTGTTAAGAGGTCATCATGTCAGACCTGTCGAGAACAATGATCCGAGTCTTACTAAGAAGCCCAAGAAATTTAACAAACTGTTTTAACTTTGTGAAACAAATGAAAGCAAATTTGCTGTGGATTTATTTTGACAGCGTCTATACTGTCTGTTATGTATAATTTTGCATTTTTTACATCTTTAGGAATTAATTAATGTTTCATTTCTTTAAAAAAAGAAAACGAAAGAAAGTTAAAATAATAATAAAAATATAAATATTAGATCCTTTCTTGGGAATTGGTTAAACCCGACTGTCTTTGGGACATCCATTAATTACGTGAGTCATTTAGGAGTGGTAGGGGATCGATCCGAATCTCACCTAATTACACGTGGGGGAAAGGGGGGTCTCTCTTCTCATAAAAATTCCGAAATAGGCGAATAACGATAGGTGTAGGAGCAAAATTTTAAACTATCCTTAAAATAAAGAACTGTTTATTGGTTTACATAAACAATAACCCAGATTCCAGGATTTGAAAACCGTTTCTTTACATAAAAATGAAAACTGCTAACAATTCATTTTATATTTTTACCATGGTAAATACTGTTGTTTATACAATATGGTTCGTATCCTGACATCTTTGATTATTAAATTCAGAGACATTAATTGCACAGTGGATCCACCCCTTAAAAAATATTTCGAAAAAACAAATAAAAAAAAACTTTTTAGAATTTTACCGTAACCCAGGTGCCACATCTTGTTTGTCTTGTCACAAAAGTTAACCTATGATCAAGAACAAATCTCTTTTTAGAACTTCATATTATTATTTTTTTAACAAGAAGTTTTAACAAAAGAAAAACTAAAAAGAAAATTAATATTTTAAATAAATAAAATAAGGATTATATTGTGTTCAAAATTAGTTCCATATTCTTTTATAATGGGTTTCAAAGTTCTAAACTTTGTCAAATTCGCATGTTAATTTTATTTTAAACTTTATTTCACATTGTATTTTTTTAAAAAAGAATTTTAGTTTTATATATTTACAGTAACAGCTTAATTGCACGTGACAAAGGATTATAGGAAACGTTTGGCAACTAGATTTGTGTGGCACCGCTCATTACAGGTCGCATGTTGCTGGAGATTAAAAATAATTATTTTTATTTTTATTAGTAGACTTCACTCCGTTAGCTACTAATCAAAAATAATACTGCACTTCTATATCTATCTTTTGTGCTTTTATATCGCAATGGCCGAGCTGTCGTTGCGAAACTCGATGACATGACCTATTAATAAAACATGTGTATTGTTAAAAGTCAATGAGTACATACATTCTTAAAACTTTTTGGCATTTCTTTTAATAATTTATAAAGTCAATTTATTTAAGTCTTTAAAAACTTAATATAATACATAATAACGTCTTTAAAAACTTAATATAATTAAAAATATTGTTGATGAAATGGGTGATCGATTAATGTGAGTAGAAATGTTTTCATTCTTTAATTAGCAGATAACATATTTTATGTCACTAAAAGAATTTATGTAAAGTGTATACTACTAATTTGTTTAAAATTAGCCTAATCTTTTCACACATTTACTTGGATTTTCCTATTAACAACTTTCAGTATATACATGTTTTGATGGAAATGTGTTTATGGAGCAACCAAGTTCATTGACTGGAAGTTTTTATGCGGCTTATTTTGCAGAATGTTACCTCTGCCGACAAATACTTGCTCAAATTAAAATTAGCCCTAGTGATTTATCACCCAAGGAAGCTAAGCTAACCTATTTAAATTACCAATAAAACTAAAGCACTGTCCATTAGAACATATTTATTTGATCCTGTTTTTTTTTACCACGCCTTTTAAGATTTTGCAACAAGTGTCTTCAAATATGTTTTGATTTTACGAATGCGTTAGGTAAATATAATTTTAAAATGACCATTAAGTAAAAATGTTTATAACAAAAAAACCATTTCAAATCTTTATACAGTGGTACCTCAGAACCAAAGCAATGAGACCGCTCCGGTCCTTGCCCCGCGGTATAGAAATTGAATGTGCTCAGCTCTGTAGACCCCTATGAACTGCATATCGCCTGAAATAAAAAACCTGATAAGTTTTTTATATAAAAATGTAAGAAATTTAGAAATATTTATTTATACCTACATTATTATATCAAAATTTAAACAATTATAGTTTTCATGATTAATAAATCTTAACTTAAAATTTTTAATAAAAATTTTAACTTATAAAAATGTATTAATGTATAAAAAAGATAAAAAAATTATAAATTAATTTTATCTTAAATACGGTAGTAGGCTTGCAACAGAAACGTACGGCCGAGTGATGATCGCGTTGTTAAATTTAGCAATGGACTTAGCATTAATTTGTTAAAAGTTAACAACGGTTTAGAATGTTTAACAAATCGTCATTGTCAGTGTTTTTCAATGATTTTAGTAGGCAACCTGTCAAAATCTGACATTTTGTTAAATATTCTAAACCGTTGTTAACTTAGCAATTGTTAAAAGTTAACAACGGTTTAGAATGTTTAACAAAATGTCAGATTTTGACAGGTTGCCTACTAAAAAAACGTTTTGTTAAACATTCTAAACCGTTATTAACTTTTAACAATTGCTAAGTCCATTGCTAAATTTAACAACGCGATCATCATTCGGCCTTTAGAGAAGTATTTTAGTTCTTTTGGGTTTTTTAAGCGGTTTTCTTTACTTTGTTTACGGCGATCTACCAGTTAATAGAGGTCAATAGAGCTAAGCACACTCAGTCCTAATGCTCCGGAACCAGAAACGAAGCGGTCCAATTGTTTAGAGATCCTTGACGGGAACCTAACAAGGACGTTTTAATACACTGATTCGCCACAACAATATAAAACATATTCACAAAAAAAAAAACGTTGGGCGTAAACTCTAATTCTTCAATATCTACAAGAAAACATAAATATCTGCAATTTTAATTTATAAATAACTGTTCCTAAACAAAAACAGTATTTGTTATACATATTGTGACCATACTTTTCATTTTCTACGGACACACCGTTTTAAAACTAATTGTCGCGGTGTTCCCAAAAAGACTGTCCGGGCACAAAAATTCATTCGAGGTATTTTCTCGAAAGCTATTGTGTCCAATGCATTAAACTAGGAAGCGTTAAAAAGATAATTCGATAACCTTTAACATGTTAATTACACCCGTAATTTCATTTAAGATTTAGGGGTTAGCGCCGCAACATATTTCCCTCTTAAAATAAAAATCGATTGGTCTGGGAGGCTTCTTTTTTCAAGACAGGTATTTACGAAAAATTCGGGATAGCTTTATTTTTATTGACCCACGCTGTATAGGTGCACTTTTCCGTATATCTGTTTAAATATGATTCATTTATCACCCGCTAATTTTAATCCGATTTAAATACAAGGTTGTCAGAAAAGTTTGAACAGAATGGGATGTTTTTGTTATTAAGATATTTAAGAGTTTTCCGGATATCAGTTGTGCATGTCAAATAATCTAACAAAACATTTTGACTCTTATCACGTGACTGCCGTTATGGTGTCAGATTTAAAAAATGTAATATAAAATGTCAAAAAATAAGATAAGGAGTAAAATAGAGACATAGAAAAAAATTGTTAAACAAATCTGTTTAGAATTAAGTTCTAGGATTATTTACAAAATTTGAAAACAAATGAATATGTAGGAAATTGACATTTTGGCGACGCTCTGTATTTATCAACTATATATATTTTTTCATGACTAGAAATCATTTTATTAGACCTATCTACTAAATAATTTTAAATAAAAATATAAAATTTAATAAACATTGATAAAATACAAAACAATAATTTAAAAATTACTGTAGACGGGATACCTTACGTGCTTCAACGCTCTGTATTTAAGGTAAATACTTGATGGCGGCAATTTAAGTCCGATGATCAATTAACAAAGAGATATGTTTTTAAACTGTTAATACAGAGTTTAATATCTTTTTAACATAAATCCTTGTTTGAATAAAAACATAGGAACCCCTATATACTCTGTCTGGCCAAAAAGTTAACTTTATTTTTTAATTTTAATTTAAAATTATATTTAAAACTTAAAGATTATTAAAAAATATAATTTTTTAAAACGAAACCAACGTAATCAAAGTGCTGCTATCAAGTATTTGTTCTTAGATACACGGCATTACAACAAGTGGGGCATCACTAAATTAAAAATAATTTAAAAGGGGCTAATAATATGATTTTCAGTCATAAAAAGAAAAAAATAGAGTATGCATACAGAATGTCGTAAATTTAGATTTGATTAAATTTTTTTCACTCTGTATAAATAAATTTGATAGATTGACAAAAAATATAAATGCTCTTAATTGGTTTATTTTACGTACATATTAAAGAATAAAAGGTTAGGTGTACTTATTGTTTTTAATTAAATCTTTAAATATTTTTTTAAATCTCTTGAAATAAAAAATCCGTGAATAACCTTTTTTTTTAATGAAACGTAACATATCCCGAAATCGAAAACGAATCTGTAGAATTATTTTCCCCTTTTAAATAAAACTACCATCAAATTTATTACATTTTATACTAAATTTTTAAAAATAAATTTGCTTTATAGTCGATAAAATTTGTATCCGAACTTGTTAAAAATGTCACATATGCTTGGTGTTCACAGCTGTTCTCTTCTTTATCCTCCTTTCCAGCGATTTTAAAGGCTTAAAATGTTTACGTATAGAGTGTTATGAAAACATATTAAAACCGCGATATCTTTATGTAGAATTAAATTGAATCAAAACTTGTTAAGCTGTTTAAAATAGCAAACCACTGTTGGTTACTAAAATAATGAACCTCATAATTGTAAGAAAAAATAACACATAATATCATTCCTACCCTTTTTTTTAGCTGGGATTAGTGGAAGGTTTAAATGATATTTAAACAGATCAAAAAATACAAGGTTGTCAAACTATGCCAATTTCTTCTTTAGAAAAAGTATACATCAAGATGCTAAAAATAAAACCTTTTTTTCTTTTAGATATTTAAAAACCCATTTGGTAATAAGGACTTTAAAATTAAATTTAAGAATTTTTTGTCTTTGTTTTTGTTATCGGCTCTGGGATACCAAAAATAATTGTTTTAGTTTGTTTTATTTGAGTTACTCGCCTTTTTACTTTTTGGAAAATGGGACCCTCTTGGTCCGGGTCCCGGGGTATGCGGGCTGACCTTGTCCAGCCCTATGGACCCCTTGAACTTGCAGATCGTCTGCAACAAAAAAGAAGAAAACCCCCCAAAAAAACCCAAAAAATCACAAATATTAATCTACGTTTCGGTGGCAAATCGGCCACCGTTATCAAGATTGAAACTAAAACTAAATTTTAAGAAATTTTAGGTCTGAAAACTTAGGAAATTCTGATAGCTTTTGAACTTTTAATGACGTTTTGTCATAAGTGACAATAGGTTATTTGACTGGTGTATGTATGGTATTTAAAAAGACCAGAAAGGTGGGTGATATGGTGTGTTAATTGATTTTAAGTTTACCTGAATTTACTTCAGCATCAAGCATAGGTAACCATGTATTATTTAAACTAACAGATTGATGCTACACATCTGTCTTTATTTAATAAAATAAATGCACTTTCCTTTATTTTACGTTTTTTTAAACAAGTTTCCTTTGCTAAAATGCTAGAAGCATTCCAGTTTATTATGTGGTTATTATCAAATGCGTGTTGACAGATTTTTGATTTGTGGAATTCTGTGTTTCTAATATATGTTCTAAGTTCTTTTACGCGTTTGGCTAATGGTCTGGAAGTTTCACCTATATAAAATTTATTACATTCACAAGGGATCTTATAAATGACATTTTTTGTGTTTTCGTTTATATTGTATGGTTTTGTTTTTGTTACTTGGGATCTAATGGTGTTTTGTGTTTTAAAGATAGTGCGAATATTAAATTTGTTACCTATTCGTTGAATTTTATTTGATAAGCCAGGAATATATGGTAAAAATAGATTTGTAACAGGTCTATTTTGATTTTGTCTTAAATTTGGTTGTTCAAATTTTAGAAAGCATTTATTTATAAAATCAAGAGGATAATTGTTTTGAAGTAAAATATCTTTTAAATATTGTTTTTCATTTTCTTTGTTTTGATCAGAATAAATTATTTTAATTCTATCAAAAAGACTTTTTACAACTCCTTTCTTTACCATTATTGGGTGATTAGAGTTAAAATTTAAGTATCTGTTGGTATGTGTAGGTTTCTGTAAATTTTGGTTTCGAAATTATTTACATCTTTTTTTATTAGAATATCAAGAAAAGGAAGTTGTGAGTTTTGTTCTTTTTCTAAAGTGAAATGAATAGTGGGTTCTTGTGTATTAATGTGTGTTAAAAAATTATTTAGAAAATTTTCGTCATGTTGGTAAATAGAAAAAATGTCATCTATATATCTCCACCAAACTAATGGTTTATAATTATGATTTTGAACAAAATTGGATTCAAAATTTTTCATAAAAATATTACTTAATAATGGTGATAAAGGTGAACCCATAGCCATGCCAGAAGTTTGTTTGTAAAAGTCAGTGTTATATTGGAAATATGTTGTCTTCACGCAAAAAGTTAATAATTCAAGAATAGAATTTATGTTTAGTTTTTGTTCTTTCGCCAAGGTGGACATCATTTTCTAATTTATTTCTAACAATATTTAATGTTTTATCGACAGGAACATTTGTGAATAAACTTACAACATCAAAACTTACCAAGGTGTTATTATTTATTATTTTACAAACAAACTTCTGGCATGGCTATGGGTTCACCTTTATCACCATTATTAAGTAATATTTTTATGGAAAATTTTGAATCCAATTTTGTTCAAAATTCTAATTATAAACCTTTAGTTTGGTGGAGATATATAGATGACATTTTTTCTATTTACCAACATGACGAAAATTGTCTAAATAATTTTTTTAACACACATTAATACACAAGAACCCACTATTCATTTCACTTTAGAAAAAGAACAAAACTCACAACTTCCTTTTCTTGATATTCTAATAAAAAAAGATGTAAATAATTTCGAAACCAAAATTTACAGAAAACCTACACATACCAACAGATACTTAAATTTTAACTCTAATCAACCAATAATGGTAAAAAAGGAGTTGTAAAAAGTCTTTTTGATAGAATTAAAATAATTTGTTCTGATCAAAACAAAGAAAATGAATAACAATATTTAAAAGATATTTTACTTCAAAACAATTATCCTCTTGATTTTATAAATAAATGCTTTCTAAAATTTGAACAACCAAATTTAAGACAAAATCAAAATAGACCTGTTACAAATCTATTTTTACCATATATTCCTGGCTTATCAAATAAAATTCAACGAATAGGTAAGAATAGGTAACAAATTTAATATTCGCACTATCTTTAAAACACAAAACACCATTAGATCCCAAGTAACAAAAACAAAACCATACAATATAAACGAAAACACAAAAAATGTCATTTATAAGATCCCTTGTGAATGTAATAAATTTTATATAGGTGAAACTTCCAGACCATTAGCCAAACGCGTAAAAGAACTTAGAACATATATTAGAAACACAGAATTCCACAAATCAAAAATCTGTCAACACGCATTTGATAATAACCACATAATAAACTGGAATGCTTCTAGCATTTTAGCAAAGGAAACTTGTTTAAAAAAACGTAAAATAAAGAAAGTGCATTTATTTTATTAAATAAAGACAGATGTGTAGCATCAATATCTGTTAGTTTAAATAATACATGGTTACCTATGCTTGATGCTGAAGTAAATTCAGGTAAACTTAAAATCAATTAACACACCATATCACCCACCTTTCTGGTCTTTTTAAATACCATACATACACCGTGCATACACCAGTCCAATAACCTATTGTCACTTATGACAAAACGTCATTAAAAGTTCAAAAGCTATCAGAATTTCCTAAGTTTTCAGACCTAAAATTTCTTAAAATTTAGTTTTATTTTTTGTTTTAGTTTCAATCTTGATAACGGTGGCCGATTTGCCACCGAAACGTAGATTAATATTTGTGATTTTTTGGGTTTTTTGGGGGGTTTTCTTTTTTTTTTGTTGCAGGCGATCTGCAAGTTCATAGGGGTCCATAGGGCTGGACAAGGTCAGCCCGCATACCCCGGGACCCGGACCAAGAGGGTCCCATTTTCCAAAAAGTAAAAAGGCGAGTAACCCAAATAAAACAAACTAAAACATGGATCCGCCACAAAACTATAGAACATATTTACAAAAATAATTGGTCAGAAAACGACGCAAATTAGGACAATGATGAAACAATTTGCCGTTTTTTAATAGCCATCTACAACTAACTATACTAACACAACTTTATTTGTTTAAAACATGCTCTTGTGTCCAAAAAGTTTTTGCCGAAATTTATTATAAATAAAATTAGTAAAGTGGCAGATTTATTTAATTGTAATAATAATAATATTAAACTATGTTATCTATTTATGATTTTTTGACAGTTATTAAACAATAATCCAACCATAGTTTTGGAATATGAACATAAATAAAGAGTAAACCTCACAAAAGATATTCTTGTTCGTAGGACGCACGTGATATTTAGGTCAACATCCGGTCAAACTATGCCGGAAATTATATCAAAAAACTAAGTTTTAATTTCGTACAGATAAATACATAAAAACAGACATTTAAAAAATGCACTTATTACATTTAATAACACTAAAAATACCTTTTTCAGCTATAACTATACCACACAAGTCCGCCGGCAGAGGGGGACAGGGGGTGTTCGTCGACCCCGCCTGGGTTTTTTAGAATTACCTAAAATAAAACAATTTTCGTCTTAATCCTCTACATTTTTTTCTTGCGGCGGCCTTTATACCAGACATCAAAAACAGCATTCTCCATTTTTCTGGTTGTTTTTAAATCAATAAATTTTATAATGTTTTTCCTAGATGAGCTCGGAATAAAACCTTTTAGTTTTTTTATACAATTGATAAGAGTTTATTTTTTTTTTATTTCCGCAGGCAGGAAATTATACACACGCGGGCCCAAACATGTGTGACATTACTGACTCATGGTTTTGTAAGTCCTCGCCACTAAAAGTCCATTTTCTTTATTCCGCGTCGGGTACTTATGTTAAATACCAAGTCAAAATGAGTTTTTTTTTAACTGACTTAGTTCTTTACAAAAAAGCTGGCGCATGTCCATTAAACCGGTATTCACATACGACTCTTCTGTTGGAACAAAGATTTATGTTTAATTATACCTTGTTTTAATTAACCACCTCTGGGAGTTTAGTTAATTGATAGGCTCGTTCCATCGAATATGACTATTAATGGCCACACCCAATTATCTAACAGTTATAACAAACCTTATAGCCCTCCTATAAGTTTTGTATAGTCAGAAAGACCTCTGGTATAAGAAGTAAATGGTTGGTAAAAATATGTTTTTTTTCCAGTGTACTATTAGTCTACGATCAACAAAAAAAATCCACAAGGTAACAAAAATCATCCTTAGCTATCGTTTTCAGTGAATACCAACCACTTGCCTGGCAAGAGATAGCAGTGTCATCAGCAAGGTTGATAATTTCGCCAGACAAACCGACATCAAAAATATTATTATTAACACTAAGACTGAAGAGAAGTGGAACCAGAACAGTTCCCTAAGGTACTCCATAATTAACAGTTCTAGTTACAGTTATGGAATTCTCAACCTCAACGCACTGTTTCCGTTCTATTAAATAACTCCTAAGCATCTTATTGCCAATCTCCTACAACCAAAAACTTTTATTACTAACAACTTTTAATAGTCAACAGTGTCAAATGCCTTGGCCAGGTCTACAAAGATGCACAGCGCGTGTGTGCTGCTATCCATGGAATTATCTATTTTGGCACTCAAATAAGCTATTGCATCATGTGCAGATCTACCAACTCGAAATCCCTACTGTCAATCAGACAAACGATCAAACCTCTCGATACAGTTAATCGCTTTTTCTATAACTTTTTCATACATTTTTGATAAACTAGGCACTAACGAAATTGGTCTGTAGTTCAGTAGTATCAGTTTTATCTCCTGATTTATACAAAGATTTTATTTTAGCTACTTTAAGTGCTTTCGGATAAATACTTTTACGGATTGTTTTATTTATTACCCAAATTAAAGGCGTAACGAAATAAACAGAATATTTTTTTTAAAGTTTTAGATTTTATGCCATCTAATCCTGGATCTTTATTATGTTTTAGCTCATTTATATGCCGTAAACCGTAAAAACAATAGAAACATTTCATTAAAACTGTGTAATGCTACCTGCAGTGTATAGAAATTGTTTTTACATTGTTTTAGCAGTTTTTGTTTCAATATTAGTAGGTGGTAGAGGAGCTTTCCTCGCCTGAGGCGGTACCACCCCACTTGCCCTTTAAAGGACTCGTGAAGTCTTAGTACGTATCGAGTTCTGGGCGGTGAGTCAGTTTTCCTTCTTCCTGCTCCTTCTTTCTCTTTTAGTTTTCCTTCTTCCTCTTCTTTCTTTTTCTTTTCCTTTCTCTTTTTTTTTCCACTCTACTAAAATTTGGAAATAATGATGATGGCACACCGGAACGTAAAGTTATCCGGAGGTAAAATACCCCTCCATTCGGTTCTCGGGCAGGGGTACATTTGGGGGCACCACCCGAAAAGTCTGATATCGTTTACAAATATATGTGGGCTTAACTCTAACGTGAACTCTGTTCACCATTATCTTCAATCCTCCAAACCCCACATACTATTTCTTACCGAAACCCAAATAAGTCCCAAAACAGCAACCAACCACCTCCTTTTCCCAGGTTATGAACTCATTTCATCTTTTCGACCCCATGGCGGCGTTTGTGCTTACGTTCGCAACGACCTGGCTTGTGTTAGGGTTTCTAACCTCGAATCGGGTAGGCCTGATATTCTTTGGCTTAAACTTACTTTCAGATCTTCTACTAAATTCATCTACTGTATATACCAGTCCCCGTCTGACAATTCCTACAACGAGTTTTTTATTTCCTTTCAATAAAGATCGACAATATTATTTCCCAGTTTCCATTGGCCGAAGTAATCGTCCTCGGGGATTTTAATGTTCATAATAAGGATTGGCTAGGCTCCACAAAAACTGATACACAAGGCAGAGCAGCGGAAAATTTCGCAATCAGCAACTCGCTCACCAATCTAATTATGGAACCTACCTACTTTCCTAGGGTTCCCACCCATAATTCTAACCCCCTAGATCTCTTTCTTACTTCCACCCCGAACTCTATCAAGCATCAGTAACTGCTCCCCTTGGTCGCTCTGACCATGGTTTGGTCACCGTATCATACTCCACTCATTTTGAGGCAACTGAAAAGCATGCCGCCACGAACCGTCTGGCACTACAATTCGGCAGACTGGGATGGTCTAAGAGATTTCTTTGCCAGCTACCCTGGAATCCTACCTGCTTTTTACTCACGATCCTTCAGAAATATGTAAACAAATTCCGAAACAATTCAACTAGGCATTGAGACCTATATTCCCACACTAAAAGAACCCCAAACTTCAAATCACAAACCGTGGTTTTCTAAATCCTGTGACAAAGCCAGACTTTTAAAACTTCAAGCCCACAAAAGTTTCTTCAAACCCCAGTCCCGAAAATCGACAGGCTAGCATCGAAGCAAAAATCAGTATAATCAGACCATCTCAGATGCAAAAGACCGTTTTAACAATCGAATAAAAGATAAAGTTCTTCTTGCTCAAATGGCAGTAAAGCTTTTGGTCCTTTGCCAAAAATGTTGGTCAGAACTTTTGCACAAATTCTTTTCCACCCCTAATCTCTGAAGATGGAATTGTCTTCCCACTCAAAGGAAAAAGCCGAACTATTTGCCAAACATTTGCTGCCAATTCTGCTTGATCCTCCTATTAATCTTCCTCTTCCAACAGTTGTCCCTGTTTCTCATAAAATGTCCGATATAATTTTTAAAGTCAAACAGATCAAGCGTATTCTTTCTTCTCTTAATACTAAAAAATCGTCTGGACTGGATGGCATACCAGCAATCGTCTTAAAAAATGTGCTCCCCAGCTTGCACCCATCTTAACTCGCCTCTTTCGAATCTTACGACACGGGCATTTTCCCGGAGAGTTGGAAAGCTGCACGTGGCAACCTGTCCCCAAATAAGGATCCCAAAAGTCTCCCTTCTAACTATAGACCTATATCTCTTTTTCAGTTGTTTGCAAGGTAATGGAAAAAAATTCATTAATTCCCAAATCTTAAAGTATCTGGAAAAACATAAGATCTTACATGATAGACAATATGGATTCCGTCACAGTAGATCCACAGCTGATCTTCTTTCCTTTGTCTCACACAACTGGAACAAGTCCCTTGAGTTTCTTGGTGAATCCCAGGTCGTTGCCTTGACATATCCAAAGCTTTCGATCAGGTCTGGCATGATGGGCTTCTTAACAAACTTCCTTTTACGGTCTTCCACCTAAGCTTTGCTCTTGGCTTTCCAGTTTCCTTTCTAATCGACGTATATCAGTTAGTGTAGATGGTCATTCCTCCAGCTTCTACCAAATAAAGTGGTGCCCCAGGGCTCAGTGCTGGCACCCACGCTGTTTCTTCTACACATTAACGATCTTTTCTTCCACAATCAATCCCATTCATAGTTTTGCTGACGATAGTACCCTCCACTCTAGTATTCAATTTCTTAAGCCACCGTGTAATACTGATTTTGAAAACAAGCGCAGGTCAATGCAGATATCTCTTTCACAAGACCTCAAACTTATCTTGGTTGGGGCGCAAAAATCGTGTTCAGTTTAATGCCTCAAAAACACAGTCATGTTCGCTGTCGCGAAAAAAAGTCTGCGAATGCTCATCCCTTACATATGAGCGGCCAAGTTCTGCAGAACAAAGAGTCGTTTAATCTAGTCGGCGTTACTTTTGAGAATAACCTCAACTGGCCAAACACATTCACCCCATAGCTTCGGCAGCTTCAAAAAAGGTTAGATTCTCTTTCGAGCCAGAAAATATTTTCTTCTTCCAATCTGTACACTTCTGGTATGTATTCCAAATCAACCCTCTTTGGAATATTGTTCTCATATCTGGAATGGCGTCCCCTACAACACTTAGCCTTCTGGACTCCATTCAAAAAGAGCTGTTCGTCTTATTAATGATCCAACGCTCACAGAAAGGCTTCTCTTCTTGCCATCGTCGAGCTGTAGGGGATCTGTCGTCTCTATGGGTATTTTCAGGCTTCGCTCAGGAATTAGGCCAGTATTATTCCTTCTCTGGCAGCTCCTAACAGAGCAACACGTAGTGCAACTTTATGCATCCTTTTATAGTTCAGTTAGAGAGGCCCCGAACTTTCCGCTTTCTTCGCTCCTTTATTCCTAGAGTGCCAAGACTATGGAACCTGCTGCCCGCGAATTTTTTCCTTCTCCTCCAATCCCCAAAAATTTAAGTCCCGTGTGAACAAACTCCCTCTCACCACACTGAAGACACCACGGTACGTTAGTACTTAGGCATCAGCCTTCGTGGACTGTCCCAAGATTAAAAAAAAAAAAAAATAGTGGTGACAAAATTTGTGACGTAATCTTCCATAATATTTATTAAAATTATTTAATCTATTACAAATACTATGTTAAACTAAAAAAAATAAAACAGTTTAAAAGGCATGGGCACAGGGCTTTTTAATTTACTCTACGTTGGATTCAACACAACTCTTGAAGTTCCTGACCATAGTTTAAAGAATATTCCCAAAAAAAAAAATAAATATTATAAAAATATATAAAAAATATATAATATATATATATATATATATATATATATATATATATTTTAATATATATATATATATATATATATATATATATATATATATATATATATATATATATATATATATATATATATATTATATTATATATATATATATATATATATATATATATATATATATATATATATATATATATATATATATATATATATATATATATATATAATATATATACTATAAATATAAAACATATGTAAAAAATGTAAAAAAAATTTAAAAAAACATCATAGTAGCTTACAGTTTTAATGAAATGTTTCTATTGTTTTTACGGTTTACGGCATATAAATGAGCTAAAACATAATAAAGATCCAGGGTTAGATGGCATAAAATCTAAAACTTTAAAAAAATATTCTGTATATTTCGTTACGCCTTTAACTTGGGTAATAAATAAAACAATCCGTAAAAGTATTTATCCGAAAGCACTTAAAGTAGCTAAAATAAAATCTTTGTATAAATCAGGAGATAAAACTGATACTACTGAACTAAAGACCAATTTCGTTAGTGCCTAGTTTATCAAAAATGTATGAAAAAGTTATAGAAAAAGCGATTAACTGTATCGAGAGGTTTCATCTTTTGTCTGATTGACAGTAGGGATTTCGAGTTGGTAGATCTGCACATGATGCAATAGCTTATTTGAGTGCCAAAATAAATAATTCCATGGATAGCAGCACACACGCGCTGTGCATCTTTGTAGACCTGGCCAAGGCATTTGACACTGTTGACTATTAAAAGTTGTTAGTAATAAAAGTTTTTGGTTGTAGGAGATTGGCAATAAGATGCTTAGGAGTTATTTAATAGAACGGAAACAGTGCGTTGAGGTTGAGAATTCCATAACTGTAACTAGAACTGTTACTTATGGAGTACCTCAGGGAACTATTCTGGTTCCACTTCTCTTCAGTCTTAGTGTTAATAATAATATTTTTGATGTCGGTTTGTCTGGCGAAATTATCAACCTTGCTGATGACACTGCTATCTCTTGCCAGGCAAGTGGTTGGTATTCACTGAAAACGATAGCTAAGGATGATTTTTGCTACCTTGTGGATTTTTTTTGTTGATCGTAGACTAATAGTACACTGGAAAAAAAACATTCTTTTACCAACCATTTACTTCTTATACCAGAGGTCTTCCTGACTATACAAAACTTATAGGAGGGCTATAAGGTTTGTTATAACTGTTAGATAATTGGGTGTGGCCATTAATAGTCATATTCGATGGGACGAGCCTATCAATTAACTAAACTCCCAGAGGTATAATTAATATAATATAATATAATAATAAGGTATAATTAAACATAAATCTTTGTTTCAACAGAAGAGTCGTATGTGAATACCGGTTTAATGGACATGCGCCAGCTTTTTTATAAAGAACTAAGTCAGTTAAAAAAAAACTCATTTTGACTTGGTATTTAACATAAGTACCCGACGCGGAATAAAGAAAATGGACTTTTAGTGGCGAGGACTTACAAAATCATGAGTCAGTAATGTCACACATGTTTGAGCCCTCGTGTGTATAATTTCCTGCCTGCGGAAATAAAAAAAATAAACTCTTATCAATTGTATAAAAAAAACTAATAGGTTTTATTCTGAGCTCATCTAGAAAAAACATTATAAAATTTAAACTATGATCAGACTGTTGATAACGGGTCACTCTAGGTGATGTGCTAACTGTAAGCAACTTATGTTTTTTTGGGACCTTTTTTGTAATATTTTTTCAATTTTTTTTTTTTAAAACATCTTAAACCTCGTCTCAGAGTCATCAAAAATATGTTCGTATTTCCTTGTACGTGTAGGAGTTGGAGTAGCTGGTGCACTGCTAGACTTCTTAGAGGTTTTATTTTCAATTCGTTATTGTTGTATTCAGGTCCGAAAATTATTATGTTGTTTTTCATAATAATTTTTTCCAAATATTTTTTTCTCAGTCCGTTTCTGGCGTTCATGTAGCACTTTTCCATGCTGTTGTTTTTCTGTTACAACTATCTGGGTTCCCCTAGCACAAAATTTTAAATGTTTATTACTTAAAGTAATAAAGCAGCCAAAAAGAAATCCACTCTCGTATAAAGTGAATGCCATTTATCTAAGTATTTCGGTTATTTTAGTATTAATAAAAGAAAAATATCATGTACATACGGTATATTAGTTGCTTAATCCATATGTACACTTTTTCCGATTTAAATTTTCACAGCATTTTAGATAAACCACGTTTACTTGAAAACGAAAATTATAACTGCCACTTTTACTAAAGGTAACCACACATCCCATAACTTGGTTATTTATAAAGTACTTTATTATCATAAAAGCAATTTTTACTAAAAACTGTTAAAACAATACAAAAAGGGGCGCATTTATACTTTCGTTTGGGTGTTTATAAAACAATGATTATATTTTGCCTGCTGCAAAATTTGCTTTATTTTTAGTAAAGAAACGTAAAAAAGGTTAAAATAGCAAGTAAGTTATTTTAAAACAAACGGAGAAATAATTACGAAAGTACGAAACCCAATAGATAACTTATCATTTTTATAAACCAAGTCTATGTTTATGATTTCAATAGAGGCACGCAAGGCCGGTAATGCGATTTTAAAGTACAATGTAAGTACAACAAACAAAACTTAAAAAATCAATCGTTTTTAATCATAACATTTTTTGTAAAATAATACCATTTTGTATCAGAAGAACATTACTTTTTTAACTCATAAAAAATTGTTTTAACCCTAATTTATTATACCTTTAATTAATTTTAAACAATTACAGTACTTGTTGAACTGATGGCAAGGGTGTGCGTAATCATTTGTTCCCCTGAATACTATCACTAATGCACTGGCG